>JALPQD010000002.1:0-106481 GCA_023101885.1 Typhlomys cinereus
CCCTATATCTCTATATATATATATTATATTATATATATATATATATAACACATATATACAGATATATATACGGTATATATATGTAAATAAATAAAACACTATAAAAATCCATAGGTGGCTTTGTATTGTTTTAGGACAAAGCTTCTCCAAGTATAGAACCTCCATTCTCCCACGTCACTGGTAGGTCACATTGGACTGCTCTTATTAACATGTCAGGACCTCTGTACACTCAATCTCTTTCCTGAGCCTGGGACAATCTTGTCTTCTCTCTCCCTGCCTAACTTCTTTTTCTGCAAATGTTCACATAGCACCTGAATAGCTGCCCAATTTTCTGTGTCACTTCACCCTGTTGTTTTCCATTGTGGCACTTACCATCTTATTGTCCATGTTTTGTCTACTCTAACCTCTGTTTGTTGTTTCCTTCCAGCAGTGAGCATGGAGACTTCTAATTTCTGTCACTCTTTTTTACTTTAGAAACACAACCAGGAACTCTCCATGGCAAAGGCCATAGTCATAGCCTGCTGTGTCCAACCTGCGTGTCCTGTGGATTGTATTTGGAAGAAGACTCTCTTCACTAGGTATGAGGCTGCAAAAATAATAGAATGGGGAGATGATCTGCTGGTTAAATCACTTGCTGTGCAAGTTCAAGGACTGGCATTCAGATCCCCAGATCCCATATAAAATGCTGGGCAGGCAGGCGTGGTTGCTAACCTGTAATTTCATTCCTGGAAAACAGAGCCTGAGAATTCCCATAGCAAGCTGGCTATACAGACTAGCATTTCAGGAGTGCTCCAGATATAATTAATGCTCCAGACATAAAAGAATAAGGTGGAAAAGCAATCAAGAGAATTCCTGATATCAACTTTTGAGTTGCCATATGATGCACTCACACACACATGTGCACCCACAGACATGCAAGCACACATATACACACATATCCCACACATATACATGTGGATGAAAAATGATAAATGTTTGGGGCCACTGAGGCAGCTGGCCTAAGATAGCAAAGGCAGAGATAACAGGCAAAGAGGGATGGAGTAGTTGAGCCCCTGTGTTCAGGTCTGTCTCTCACGCTTTGTCAACCAGTTACCCCTTTGGGGGTTAGTTTTCCTCCCTTGTAGCAGAAGAATAAACAGTGTCCTGGCACAAGTCATTTATTTTCTCAGCTTTCCCTTCTGTTTAATCAGGTTGATCATGTTTAACCAGCTTGATTTACGGAGTTCTGATAAAGCACAAATGAAAAAGTGTTCTCAAAGCTTTTTCTTTCTTTCTTTTTGAGATAGTCTTGCCACGTAGTCCAGACAGGTCTTGAACTTGCAATCCCCCTGCCCTGGCCTGGGCACAGAGATTGCAGGAGTATGCCAGCATATTCGGCTCAGGACTTCTTTGTGATACACC
Organism: Typhlomys cinereus; assembly: GCA_023101885.1. NCBI lineage: Eukaryota > Metazoa > Chordata > Mammalia > Rodentia > Platacanthomyidae > Typhlomys > Typhlomys cinereus. The sequence continues at coordinate 1,402 of JALPQD010000002.1, forward strand.
TTGGTGAGGACAGAACCTCAAACTCTTCTATCTTTGATCGCAGGGAAGTACAGTTTGTGGCTACTCTGCCCAGGGAGAATTTTTGGACTCTGCATGAGCGCCCAGGCTGTGTAATTGGAGGAGACTGTTATTTCAGGTCTAAAAGTCACGGGGCTCTGTCATGGCTAACTCACTGAGCATGTCCGTATGCTGAGATGGCTGTCCTTCTTTCGTTCATTACCCCTGACATTGCTTGTCCTTGACACACTTGCTCATGGGAGACGCGCCTGTTGAGAAGCAGCCCTCTTTTGGATGAGTGTCAAAATCTTTTATTTCCTTTGAGCTGCTGGGAGACTTTCTTCTTCATTAGCAGCTTTGCACACAGAGCTCGGATGCCGCAGGCTTTGATCTAAACTGGTGAAAGCGAAGCAGCTGCTTTAGCCGAGCAGCCGCCCTCACAGGTCCCCCTGAGACAGCATTTGGATCCGAAATGCAAACTGTGTGATCAGGGATTTGCCGTGGCTGGGGGGGGGGGAATGCAACCCTGCCTGCCCCAGCAAGTATGGGGCCACTGAAAGTCTGGCTTCTCGAGGCTTTTTCCCTTCTGCCACCCTCCTCTCCAGCTGCCCTTCCAGGCCATTTGAAGCATCTGAGATCTGAAACGTCTACATGAACTTAAACTTCTTCCTTCCTGTTATATACGCTACAACCAGCACTGTAATCTCATTGTTTCGGTGCGTTCACGCCAGTCTCGGTGGCTTAAACACATCCAGAGCCTCCCGGTCACCGGGAAGGGTTGAGAAACTTATATCCTCTAAGCTCCAGTTTCCACATTTCCCCTGACCCTCTGCCACCTGGAACAGCAGCACAGTGAGAGTCATTCTGCCACCGCACCAGCTCCTCATCCAGCCTCTGGTCCTGACCTTCTGGCCCTTGTCCACTCTGCTGGACCTTCATGTGCATCCTGACCCTTCCTTTTTAACTTGCTTTAAAGATCCAGGCAGTGCCCTGTCCCGGTGATCTGTTAATTAGTTGTTCATGCAACCAAATTCCCAAGAACTCGTGGTTGGGGTCGTGGGTAGGCACCAGGGAGAAATAAATAGAGGGGCTATCTCTTGATCTTGTGTCTGAACCACTGAGGCAGAAAGCTACACCTGATCCCAAGAACAGGCAAACACTCCTTAAACAGATTATTTTGTGCATTTCACTTCTTTGGGAAAAACAAGTTCATCACGGCTCTATACCATCTGAGAAATGAAATCCAACTCTAGTCTAGAGCTTTCCAATATGAGAGCCGCCAACCACGTGTGACTGTGGAGTGCCTGAAATATGGTCAAGGTGCTGGAGAAAGATGTAAGTGTACCACACACACATACACACACATGTGCGCGCGCACACACACACATGTGCAGACACACACACGCGCACAATTGAATAAAAAAAGATGTAAGTGTACATACAAGATCTCAAAGAAAAGTACAAAAAAAAAAAAGGAGTATGAAGTGTCTCAATGGGTTTTGAATTAATTACTCAGCAAATTTGTATTTTGATGATCTTTACTGAGTCTAATGATTCAGATATTAATCTCTTCCAGAAACATCCTCACAGACACCCTAAGAAATCATTCGCTTTTGCCAGTTATCTGGATATCCCTTAACCCAGGCAAGCTGACATATAAAATTAGCCACCACAGAGACCTATTACAAAATCAAGAATTGCATTTGTGGATTGAAGGTTTTTCATTATCAGCCAAGATTTATGGAATATGTGGCTTCCTATGATCTTACTTTAATGATGTAATGTACATTATCCACGGGATAGACGGGATTAGACGGCTGCAATTTGAATCATTATACCATTCATTGATGAGCAAACTGAGATTCAGAGTAGCAAGAGGTCAGTGATGTAAAGTCAAGTCCCGGAGACATGCCTGAGTACCACAAGCCTTAGGAGGGTCCTGCATAGAACCATTTCTACTGTGCTTACATGTCAAGTTTGAGGTGTTTGTTGTGGGCACCAGTTCATAAACCGTCCATCCAAGTGAATTGGTGTAATCAGGTAGTAGTGTGACTCTGTCAAAGGGAGGGGACCAGGCATGGAGAGCTAGGTGCTTGGCTTTCTTGCTTGCACTAAGCTGATGGCTGGCATGCGATTGGCGGGCATGGGCAGGACAGCTAGGATGCCGCCGGCTGCTGACTACTTTGTTGAAAGAAAGCACCAACCAATGACGCATCTCTTGGGAGAAGCAGACTTGCTTGGGGGCAAGTGTGGGGCGATTGGAATGTCTCTCAGGTGGGGTGAAAAGATAGTGCAATTTGAGGTGCCTACAAAGCACTATATCCCTCATAGGCCCAGAGGACTTGGGGTTCATTGTGTGGGAACATCCTTAGTTATCTGTTGAGAATCTAGGGAGTGGCAGGAAGGGAGCTGTGTAGCTATTCATGGAGGAATTCCTGATTCTTACGCTTTACATACTTTCAGGGGAAATCTAAAGAGTCTCACAGGGCCTTTGGCTTTCTCTTTGCCCACAAAGGAGACTGCTCAGTTTTGAAAGAGGATGTGTATTTGAAGAAGCACCTGCTCAGAATTCATCTTTGCCTTGTGTCATCTTGCAGGCTGTCCCCACTCTGCTGGGGACAGAAGCTCTGTCGCATACTTTCCACATCTTGGGTTCTTTTGTTTTCTCCCTTCTCTTTTTTCTACTGAAGGATACTGTTGCTGCTACTCTTTTTGCTGCTGTGAGACAATACTCAGACTCAAGGTAGAAGAGATTTATTTGGTTTGGTCCACAGGGCAGATACAGCCCATTATGGCAGAGAGAGCACGGGAGGCAACAGAAGCTGGAGGGAGCTTAAGTCACGCCATCATGGAGGGTCTAAGAAGTTGGGTTTTGACGGTGACAGGAGGGAAGATGAGTTTACCAGAACAGGCAGGGAAAGAAAGTTCTTGAGCCCTCTGTCTCGTGACCTCTTTTGTCCAATTGCTACTGAGAGGTTCCATCCAGATTTAGGGTTGTGTTGCAAATATTTGAGTACAGACAATATCTCTGGGTAGTTTGACAGCTAATCTGTTTGTTAATCTCATGTGTAATCAAGTGCACAACCAAGATTAACTATCACGAATGTAAGCTGGTTGAAAAGCAACAGCAGCAAAAGTGTTCATGATGTGGGCTTGCGAGGTCCCTGACTGGCCAAAGCACTCGAACATCTCTGCTCTGAAGTGACTTCAATAATAGGGTGGTTGAGTGAACTTACAGAGACATTCTTTCTCTCTTTGGAGGATCATTTGCAGTTGACACTGCTTGGGCTGGGTTATAAAATTATTTTAGTGTTAGTTCAAGTCAAATTACTGAGAATAAAAGATGTTAAAAGAAACACAAGACACAGACAGACACAGACACAGACACAGACACACAGACACATACACATAGACACACACACACACACACACACATACACACTCTAAAATAAAATGAAGAAATAGAGTAATATTCTCATTCCCCTTCCTTGGGTTTGTCAAATTCCATTATTAAATCTGACTGGCTCTTTCATAAATTGATGTTCACGATCACACTCTTTTCATGTTTTGGTGATTTGCAACAACTTATAGGACATTTAGTATGGTCCTATTTATTTGGATACTATTGCTACAGTATTTCAATTTAAAAACTCTAGATTACTGCCATGTCCAATAACAGCTTTGCTGATATGTAATTCACAAACTGCATAATTACTCATTTAGAGGGTGACTTTTAGTACATTCACAGATTTGTGCAGTCACCACAATTAATTTTAGAATATCTTCTTTACCACATCATGAAAGCTGGGAGCCATTAGCAGCATCTTTCCATCTTCCCAGTTGTATCTATTGGCAACCAGTAATGTGTATACTGCCTCTAAATGCTTGTTCATTCTGGAAAGTCCATACAGATGGAGCTCTATAACATATGGCTATTTGTTATTAACTTTATTTCCTTTCCACATAATGTTTCCAAGATAAATACACGAGCCAGTATATATCAATAATTAGTTTTTTTATTTGCCCATTATTATTTCATTATATGCCCAAGCCCCATTTATCCATTCATTCTTTTGTTTATGAGATTTGTTTTTTTTATTTCACTATTGTGAATAATGCTTCTATAAACATCTGTGTAATTTTTTAAAAATTGAGGCAGAGTCTTGCTCAAATAGGAGTGTTGTCTCCTATTTGAGCCCCTGAGACCTGAGGCCTTAGGCATATATCATTATGTCCGACTGTGTCTCAGTTTTTGCATGTATGCATTTCAGATGTCATATACACATACTTTAGAATGGATATGCTGATCATAGGAAAACTTGACCATGTTGAGGAACTGTCAGACTGTTTTCCCAGGTGGCTGTACCATTTGGCATTTCTACCAGCAAAGAGGAGTTATGACTTTTCCACTTATTATCAATACATGGTATCTTTCTTATTCATTTTTGCCATCCTAGTGGGCAAGAAGTAATTATTTCATTGTGATTTAGGCTTGAATTTCTGTGATCACTAATGATGATGGACATATTTCTTTATACTTGTTGGCTGTTGCAGTTTCTATTCATGCTGCTGATAAACAACCAAACAATTTAGAGGAATGAGGTGGTTTTATTTTTGCTTACAGTTCTGGTTACAGTTAATAGTCCATTTTGGCAGAAGAGTTCATATCAACACCAGAAGCTGAGGAAACTGGCCATATCATACATACATGAAATTACTGAGCGAGGGGCAAATCTCACTTACTAAACTTCAAGTCTGTCAAAGCAAACCAGTGTATGCCGAACTACTGAACTGACTCTCTCCATTCTGTGGAGCCTACTGGGCTGAGCCTTCCCACATCAATTAGGCAACCTCCTGCTCGGTAGTTTAGGGCTTGCTTTACTTACTGATTCTTCCCAAATATGGCTAGAGCTCAGCCTTCAATTGTTAAGTCGGCGTCTGTAGCTAACTGACACACTAGCATTAGTATACCTTCTTTGAGGAATTGTCTGTTCAGCTCCTTTACCCATTTAAAATTAAGTTATTTGTTTTGTTACTGTTCTTAAGAGCATATATAAGTATAAATTTTATATAAAAGCACATTTGAATGTATTATATGCTCTTCTAAATTATACTAAAAATTCAACAAAAGACAAATAATTTAACATACACGCACGCACATGTCTATATCAGTTACAAGAGTATATTTACTTTTCTATAACATGTGGTGGAGGCTTCAGAAGAAGGAGTGGGGCAGAGCTGAGTCAGGGTAGGGCGTCCAGATGTGGAGAGCCAATCAGAAGGCTGCAGAAGCAGAGACCAGGCAGGACAGGTGATCCTTGGAGAGTGAGAGCTGTTGCAGACAATAGCTGTCTTATTCTTCTGTTGCTGCGAGAAAATACCTGAACAACTTCAAGGGAGGAAATGTCATCTGGCTTATGGGTTCGGGGGGTACATTCATTGTGGCGAGGAATGCATGGCAGATAAAGCAGGAGGCTTGTTTATGTCACAGAGATCATCAAGCATCAGAGAGGAAAGTGGGGCTGGGTTAGCTAATCTCAAGATAATGTCTCCATTGACGCGCTTCTTCCACTAAAGCTCCACTTCCTAAAGGTCCTGCTCCTTTCCCAGGCAGCACCTCTAGCTAGGGACCATTCAAACATATGAGCTTGCGGGGGACAATCTACATTTTAAAAAATAGTAGCTGACTCAAAGAAGAATAATAGAGACAGAGCCCATGGCCCTGTCTACCAATCCCATACAGGAAAATAGTGTCTCAATCTTAGTGCTATATATTTCCCTTCTGAACGCTGCCAAGGCCTTCTCGGAACAAAGAAAAGTGTCTTCTCCCAAATGTCTTCTCCCAAACTACCAACCCCAGAGAAACAGCTCCCCAGGGTGAATAATTGCCAAGAACTTCCAAGCAAAGAATTCTATGACTAATGAATGACTATAAATTCACTCCATCAACATAGAGAAGACACAAATGCATGCCAAGAGAACAAAAACAAAGTTCTTAATGATGTAAAGCAATTGATTCAAGATATGAAAATAAAATTCAATAAAGATACAGAATTCTTAAAGATAGCCAAAGTGAAATAATGATGGAAATGAAAAACTCAACAAACTGAGTAAAGACTTCAGCAAAATGTCTCACCAAAAGATCATATGGAAAACAGAGTATAAGGGTTTGAAGATTAAACAGAGAAACTGGGTCACTCAGTAAACATCAATTATAATTTCAAAAAAAAAAAAGGTGGGAAAGCTTTGGGATACCGTAAAAGGCTAAATCTTTAAAGAATGGGCACAGAAGAGGAATACCATGTCAAAGACTTAGTAAATATTTTTATTAAAATCATAGAAGAAAATTTACTAAATTTAGAAAAAGAGATGACCATTTCGGCACCTGAATCCTAGAGAAACTACTCATGACACACGTTTAAAACATGAAAATAATAAAGACTAAAAGAAAGAATATTGAAAGCTGCAGCAAGGAAAGGCCATGTCACATATAAAGGCCATCCCATTATATTAACAATGGATCGTTTGACAGAAAAGCTGGGATCCACAAGATCTAAAGTCCACAACTGTCGACTCGTATTATTATTTTTTCTTTTTTAAAATCTATTTATTTTTTCCACTCATAGAAACTTGATAGGTACCCCATTCCCCTCCCTCCCTCCACCCCTCCCTGGATCCCCTTGCTCCCTTCCCCTTTTCCCCCTCCCCCCTCTTTCTCCCACTGTCTCTCCCCTCCCTCGCATCCCTGGAACATCCTTTAGTGTGCATGTCAAACTTCCCTCTGGGTCCTCCTCTCTGATGAGGTATAAGGACTCAGTAGCATTGCCTTGAGCTCTTTCTTGTGTTCCCCTTAGTATAGGAACACTATTGTGGTTGTTAATCCCTTGCCTCTAAGCATCCTAGTGCCTGTGATCCATGCTGGACTTTGAGGGGTCAACGATATGTTGGTCATTGTGCAGGTCATACAAAGTCCTATTATGATTACTTCAGCCTTAACTTGTGTGGAGTATCTTGCATATCGTTGCTCCTCCCCATCTTTAGGCTCTGACAATCTTACCGAACCCTCTTCCGCAAATTTCTCTGACCTTTAGGATGGGGAGAGTTAGGCTGGCCTGGTTCCAGGTGGTTGATACAGAGTCTCTGATGTTCTGAATTATGGTTTGTTGATTATTTTTTTCAGTTTTGCTGCTCCTGCACCGCCCTTAGCTCTATCCTGATGGATATTGGATGCCACCCCCTGGCCAGAGATAAAAGGCTGTTAAAATAGAGTCTTATCAAAAGAGTAGATTCAAAGGTACAATGGAATAAGAGGAGACCGCGGTGAAGGGGGATCGGTCTCTCATTTGCAAAATGGTTGCCTTCTATCTGCCAGACTCTATGTCCTCTCTTTCTGGTGAGATCATACTCCATCAATTGCAAGTGACCAGGAAGGAAAGTCTGTAAGCTTAACCAGATGTCTCATTACTTACTTGCAGTACTTGATGGTGGCCTATTTTCTCTGCTGTAGCATGATCCCCTCTCTCCTTGTTTCTGGCAGGGCCCTCCTTCCCCTTCCCTCCTGTTTACGATCTTTGCAATTACTGTAGGTGTTACAGAGATTTATCTTTGAGTATGTCACTAGTGAGTTTGGTATTACAGAGATTTATCCTTGAGTGTCTCTAAGTGGGTTTGGTACTAGGAGCCACCTATTAGGGAATACATACGGCACTTAATTTTCTGTGTCTGGGATACTTCACTCAATATAATTGTTTCTAATTCCATCCATTTCCCGGCAAATTCCATTAACACATTTGAGGGCTGGAGTAGACCCAGTGTAAGAGTACCACAGTTCCTTATCCACTCGCAACTGTGGACATTTGGGCCGACCAGACTTTGATATGTAAACAGTGCTACTGATGAACAGGTCGTGCTTGTGCTATTGAGGTGAATTTTTGCTGTATGGGGGGATTCCCAAAAGTGGAATAACAGGGTCACATGGCATTTCAATCTTTAATTTCTTTAAGAATCTCCAGACGGCTCGCCAGAGTGGTTGTATGAGCCTGCATTCCCACCAGGAATGTAGGAGAGTTCCCCTCTCTCCACATCCTCTCCAGCATTTAGTGTTGTTTGTATTGTGGATTTTTGCCATCCTGACCGGGGTGAGATGATATCTCAGGGAGGTTTTGATTTGCATTTCCCTGATGGCTAAGGATGTGGAGTATTTTTAAAGATATTTGTTAGACATTTTAATTTCATCCTTGGTAAAGTTTCTTTTTTTAATTCCTTGGTGTTTAGTTTTCTAAGTTCTTTGTGCACTCTGGATAATAGAGCTCTATCAGATATGTGGTTAGTGAAGATTTTCTCCCATTCTGTGGGTTGGCTTTGTGCTCAAGTTACAATATCTGAACAGAAGCTCTTTAATTTCACAAGATCCCATCTGTTGAGTGTTGGTTGTAGTGACTGTGCTATTGGATTTCTGTTTAGGAACTGTTGGCCTAGTCCAATCAGCTCCAGGGAGTTCCCTACCCTTTCAACTAAGGATTTTTATAGTCTCTGGCCTTATATTGAGGTCCTTTATCCATTTAAAATTAAGTCTTGTACATGGTGACAAGTACAAGTCCAGTTTTAATCTTCTGCATGTGGACATCCAGTTTTGCCAGCCCCATTTGTTAAAATGCTGTTTTTTTTCCATTGGATTTTTTGGGCCCCTTTGTCAAAGATCAAATGGCTTTAGTAGACAGGGGATGAATATTAGTATGGTAGTACACTTTTATGATTTAGTACCTTGGTGATATGTGAAGGTGAGTGGTATAGTCCCTGAAGTAGTATATGTTTTTGGGGTTGCTATTTGGAGAAATTAATCTACAGTGATTAATAATTGGGAGGAGGAGGATGGTAGAAAGTGGGTTTACTTATCTTTGGGCTGGATGTGAAGAATCTCTTCTATGTGATAGGATGATTTTAGAGGACTTCAGATGTATGGCCTTTGTCCCCTAGAGCTTTGCTTGGGTTTTCTTTGGACTCTGTTGAATTCTGGGAAGCAGGGTGCCCTGCCTGGACTGCGAGCAAGTCAGTGAGCGAGCATTCAGAGCAGGTGGAAGGATGACTTAGGGGATCATGCTGGATTGTTCTACCTTCTTGTTGTTTTTGCTTCATCTTTCAGTGCCAGAATTGCAGGTTGCCACCATTTCTGCCTAGATTTTTTTTTAATGTGGAACCCAGGATTCAAATTTAGGTCCTTTTGCTTTTAAGGCAGATGTTTCAACCCCTGAGCCATCTTTATAGCCTTCAATTTTCTTTTTAAAAAGATGAATAGCAGAGAGAGAGGGGACCGGTATACCTGTTAAGTTTGTATGAGCAGAAATAATTATAATAATAAATAATAATAATAATAAAAAATAATAATAAAAAAGAAAAAAAGGTGAATAGCAGACTTATTAGAAAATTTCATCCAGTTTTTGGTGCCACCAACAAACACATCTCACTATCAAAGAGACATACCACTTCAGAATATGATGAACAAGGATATTCTAAGCAAATAAAACCAGGAAACACAACATGTAGCTATTCTAATACAAGAAAGGCTTCAAACTAAAACTCATCAGAAGAGATGTAAAAAATCACTTATATTCATCAAGACAATTCATTAGGAATATATTGCATTTATGATGCATCGAATTTCTTTAAATAATACTGCTAGATATCAGGTCACAGATTAACTCCAAGTATAATAGCAAGTGACCTCAATACTCTTTTCTCCCCTATAGAAGGATAATTCATACAAAAAGTAAACAGAGAAATGCTGGTGTTAAATTACATAATAAATCAAATGGATCTAGTAGACATCTACAGAACATTCCACCCAAACATTAAAGAATGTACATTTTTTTCAACAGCCCTTGAAATGCCAGAAACATATCAGATTTTGACATGTAGTAAATCTTACAAAACACAATTACATTGATGTAACATCCTATATCCTGTCAGACCACAATGGAATAAAGTTAGATATAAACAGAAAGAGAAGCTACAGAAAGTACAGAAGATTAAAGAGCATACTAATTAATAGTGAATATGATTCTGAAGAAATCAAGGAGGAAAAAAAAAACTCCTAAAATTGAGTGACAAATGAAAACGAAGCATACTCAAATCTATGGAATGCTATAAAGGCAGTCCTAGAAGAAAAGTATACAGTGCTAAATGGGTACATTAAAAACATCAGAGACTACTCAAATATCTAAATGGTACATCCTGCATCTTAAAGAAAGAGAAAACCAAACCCAAAAGTGTAGATATGGAGAAATAAATGAAACAGAAATGAAAAACACAAGACAAAGAGTCAATGAAATAAAGAGTTGATTCTTTGAAAACATAAAGATGTTTGGAAACCCTTAACCAAACTAACCAAAAAAGAGAGAGAAGACAAAAATTAATAACATTTGAGATGAACGGATATGAATGAAATTCAGATAACCATGAGGCATATCTTAAAAACATTATTTATTAGGGGTGAATGAGAGGGTGGGATATAGGAGAGACAGATGAACTTAGAGAAAAACCCTAAGTTTGTGTAATGTAAACCCCATAGGAATCTCTTATGTTAGTAATATATCAAAAAACATTTCTTTTAAAAAAGGTAACAAGAATGGACAATCCTTATGCAGAGGAGCACAGAGAGAGGAAAAACAGCCAAACAACAAGTGGAATCCAGTGATAATTAAAGCGATAATAAAAGTAACAGGAATGTGACACTTCCTGGTAAGTTGTTGCTCTTGTTGCCCTCCCAAAAACTGACAGTAAGACCCTGTTAGTGAAGATGCAATACATATAGATCACAAGAAATGGGCAAAATAAATCAACTGGAACTGGTCTGAGAGATTTCTCCTTGCTGGATAGCTTACACACTACCAAGGAATACTGTGGAATCTCCCAGGGAGAAAAATAACCAAAGGACTCATCAACCTGTGATATTGCAAGTTACAATAAAAATCACCATAGCAACAGGTAACCACCAGTGTAATAGTGGCATAAGTATCAAGAAGACAACCAACAGCTTTCTGATTGGACTCAAGTCCTACTTGTCAGAATGGAACACATTCCTGTTACTGTTAACTAGAACAAGAACCTATAAAAGGGAAGGAAATAGATCACTGGGGAAGAACAGACTGTGAACCTATAGGAAGAAAGACAGTACACTAAACTGCTTTGTTAAATACCTGTTATCATACCCATAGATTGGAAGAACACTCAGTACTCAACCTTGATATCTTCTTCTACAACAGAAGGAGAGAATGACAACACTGACAAGAAGTAGCCTAGAAGAGTGGAAGAGCAGTGAAGTGGACAACAGTGGCCAACCAGAATACAAAGTACCGGGGACCCTGCAATGCTCACCCAGAATCAGGCCAATCAAGTCTCTCTTCATCCTAAGGCTCAGGGAAACTTGCAGAAGAAGATGGGAAGGTCCCCCATTGGACAAGACATTCCACTCAAGTCAGAACTGCTGCATTCAGGAACTCATTGTGATGAGGCCTGTTCTTAACAGACCTGCATAATGGCTGACATACTAGCACGTCTGCTTAGATCAGCGAGGATATCAGGAGAAAACAAATGGTGAAGGGGAGTGCTCCTATCAGTGGGGTGGCTGGAGGGGGGGCACTTGGTCTGCCACAGAGACCTGGTTTCCCACTAGAGCAGATGATCCAGAGGGAACCCTGGGACTGACAGAGTGGGATGGATTGATTGTGGGAACCAGTGCCCACTCACGTACTCATTCACTCACTCAACACAATAACTGCTGGCTGTGATGAGAACAGGTTCCAGCCGTCCCCACCTCCACCTCTACCCCCAGAGACTCGGCACGGGATGGGGAGATTGTCAGAAGCAGATCTCAGTTTATTGGGGGGAGAAAAGGAACTTTTATAGACAAAGGCCACCAAGGTGCGAAACAGGCTTCCAATTGTGTCACAAGGTCAACACATCCTACAGGTGCTAATGGTCAAGTTCAATGTCACTCAGTACAGGAGGCAGGTATATACCTGAAAGCCATTTAGGGCTCTCTGTGAAGTGATCAGGTTACGCCCAAGACCCTTGCCTTCAGCGCCATCTTTAGTCCCATGTGCTGGGCCATGCCCTGGGGCAAATCCTGGGCGGGCCCAACATTGATGAAGGAAGGGAATGGAGGGGAGGGAGAAAGCAGAAAGGAGGGAGACAGGAATAAGTGCTCAATATGCTTGTAAAACTAGGAAAAATAAATAAAAATTATTAATGAAATTTTTTTACTAAATTGTAGAAATTTAAAAGAATGGACAAATTTCTCGATGTATGTGACCTACCAAATGAAATAGACCTATAACCAACAAAGTGTAATGAAGTCTCCCAACTTAAAAAAACTCAGAACCAGATGGATTCAACGCAGGATTCTACCAGACTTTCAAAAAGAACTAGCACCAATATTAATATATTTCCCTTTCAGTGCTGTTTTCATTATATTCCATAGGTTTTTTTGGCATATTGTATTTTAATTTTCATGATCATAGATTTTAAAAATAAATTCATTAAATTTACATTTTTATATACATGCTCCTTTTGTGTACATTGCTCCTCCCTTCTTCCCACCCTCTACTCCCTCTCCCATCCCAACCTACTCTCACTCCCATCCCTATGTGGGCCCAGTCTACTCCCTCCTATTCTCCTATCTTTTGGTTTTATGGGTCCTGGGGTTCCCTCTGTATCGTCTGTTCTTATGAGGGTTCTGGCCTCTGTGGCAGGCAGAGAGGCCCTTCCTGTTTGGAAGGGTTGCCCACCGATATGGGTACTCTCCTACCGCTATCTGACTCTTTACCTTTAAGGATCCTACTGCCTGAATCTCTTTCTCCTGAGATCCGTACCAGTCCATGGGGGCGTGCTGACACGTTCACCACTGTGCAGGTCTGATGAGTTCAAGTCCCACTGCTGTGAGTTCCTGGCTGCAGTTGCCCTATGTTGAGTGGAGTGATCTGTTCAGCAGACGGATTCTCCATCTTCAGGCTCTTACGGTCTTACCACTTCCTCTTTCCACAACGTTCCTTGAGCCTCCGGATGGGGAGAGATTTGGCTGGCTTGGTTCCAGGTGATCATTGTAGGGTTGCAGGTGCTCTGTGTTCAGGTTGTTTGTTGTTGTCCATTTTGCTATTCTTGCACTGCACACAGCTGCATCCTATCTGGGCGTTGAGATCCTCTCCTATCCAACAATACAGAAATTGCTAAAGAGAGGACTTTATATAAGTGATGGCTTGAAGGAGAGAGGGATCAGGAGTAGGGCACAGCAGTGGGTGGGGCCAACCACCAGGACATCATCCAGCTGTCTACTACTAATCACTAACCCTCACCCCCCACGATGGGGAACACATGTCCAGTGCTTCAAACCCCTCCAAATACCAGAGGTCAGGAAGGAAGACTGATCATGGATTGGATCAGATATGTCACTAATTATGGGTCTGCCACGGATCAACGGAGTCGGGACCCGGACAGGGGATCCAGGGATCCTGAACTAGGTGGGCGAAGGAGTCGATGATGAGAAACAGAGACACCCAACTCTAGTGGAAGGTGAATCTGAGTCTGTTTATTACAGCGCAAGGCTATAGTTTAAGTACAAATTTTTTGGCAAGCAAAAGCAGGTTATGGTTTCATAAGGAACAAAGTAAATCAGTCATAAGAGTGAAAGACAATATTTGAGGTATAGCCGTTGTTTTTCTGTTCTGGACAAAATCAAGCTTCCTTAAACAATAAGTAAAATATGTCCTAAGACAAGTTAACTATTAACTGCTAACTAGAAGTTCAGCAGACAATGGTTGGCACACTTCTAAAAATTCTTTTTTTTTTTTAAGAACAAAATTATAGTATTATTGCAAATTTCCTTCTTTAATAAGTTTTGATGTGTGTGTTGACTCATGAAGCCATCACTGGATTAAGATAACAAACATAGTCATTGCTACAAAAAATACGTTTTTTTTTTTTTAATTTCAGCTCATACAAACTTATTAGGTACACCAATTCCCTCCCTCCCTCCTCCTCCCCCTGTACCCTCTGCTCCCCCTCCCCACCCCTCTCCCTCCCCATCCCCCAGTGCCTCCCGCCCCAATTCCCAGAGAGTCCTTTCTTGTGCATGTCTGATTTTCCTCTGGGCCCTCCTCTCCGATAACGTACAAGGACCCAGTGGCCTTTCCCTGAACCCTTTCCCGTGTTCCCCTTAGGTATAGGAACACTGCTGTGGCTGCCAATCCTTTGCCTCCAAGGATCTTGGTGCCTTTAGCAGATGCTAGACTTTGTGAGGTCAACAGTGTGTTGGACAATGTGCAGGGCATGCAAAGTCCAATTATGATTGCTTCAGCCCTAACTAGTATGGAGTATCTTACATATCATTGCTCCTCCCATCCTTTTGCTCTTACACTCTTACCGCCCCCTCTTCCGCAAATGTCCCTGAGCTTCAAGATGGGGAGAGACTAAGCTGGCCTAGTTCTAGGTGGTTGATATAGAGTCTCTGAAGTTCTGGATTGTGGTTTGTTGATTTTCTTTTGCAGTTTTGCTGCTCCTGCAATGCCCTTCACTCCATCCTGGTAGGCATTGTATGTTACCCCCTGGCCAGAGACAAAAAGCTGTTAGAGTCTTGTGATAAAAGCACATTCAAAGGTAGATGTAATAAAAGTGGGAAACCATAGTAAGGGAGGGGTCTATCACCCATTTGCAAAATGGTTACTTTTTATCTGCCAGACTATATGCCCTCCTCTTCTGGTGAGATCACACCCCCTCAGTAGTAAATGATCAGGAACAAAAGTCTGTGAACTTAATCAGATGTCTCATTACTTATTTGGGTCCTTGATGGAGGCCTATTTTCCCTGCTGTAACATGGTCCCTTCTCTCCTTGTTTCTGGTGTGGCCCTCCTACCCCATCCCTCCTGTTCATAATCCTTGCAATTACTGTCTCTAGGTGGGCTGGGTGGGTTTGGTACTAGGAGCCACCTATTAGGGAGTACATATGGCGCTTAATTTTCTGGGTCTGGGATACTTCACTTAATATAATTGTTTCTAATGACATCCATTTCCCGGCAAATTCCAGTAATTCATCATTTTTGATGGCTGAGTAGTACGCCATTGTACGTCAACTGTTGGACATTTGGGCTGATTCCATGACTTTGCTATTGTAAACAGTGCTGCTATGAACATGGTCGTGCTTGTGCTATCGAGGCGAACCTCTGCTGCATGGGGGGTTATTCCCAAAAGTGGAATAGCAGGGTCATATGGCATTTCAATCTTTAATTTCTTTAAGAATCTCCAGACGGCTCCCCAGAGGGGCTGTATGAGCCTGCATTCCCACCAGCAATGTAGGAGAGTTCCCCTCTCTCCACATCCTCTCCAGCATTTGTTGTTGTTTGTATTGTGGATTTTTGCCATCCTGACCGGGGTGAGATGATATCTCAGGGAAGTTTTGATTTGCATTTCCCTGATGGCTAAGGAAGTGGAGCATCAAAAAATACGTTTTATGATATACTTGTCTGAGATTTCTAGACAATCACATTATATACTTTCCAGATAATGCCATTGTATACTTGAGTTACTTGGAATTTTATATAAATGACATTATGTATGCACCAAACTTTATCTGAAATTATCTACCATAATTTTAATTACCTTGAGATTCATATTTGTCCATTCCTTTTTGTATCTGGATAGTTACCATTTGAGAAGATATATCACTATTTTTTACCTATTCGCCTACTGGTGAATATCTTTTTGCTTTTTTTTTTAACACTTTTTTTTTATTAAAAATGTAATTATACATTTAAAAAAATTTTTTTACCAGTTCCCTCCCTCCCCCCTCCTCCCCACACTTCTAAAAATTCTTAAGCATATATAGCTAAAATTGTGGATGTGAGAAACATTTTTTTTATCAAAAGGGTCAGGTTCCTCATAAAAGTGGCTTTTAAGGGCTTCATGAGATTCGGCATAGATTTTGTTTTTTAAAGCTTCATAATGATCACACATATAACAAAATGTGTTCTGTACCCAACTAAGAAATCCAGGCCATTCAGGAATTTCTATATCATATTTTTCATCTGTGTCTAATTTAATCAAAGCTGAGGGATATCCCAAAGCTGCTAATGATTTCACTAAATATTAAGCAACAGATACATGCAACAGCCAAACAGCATTTCATAGAAAGAGAAAACATGCCATGACTTATCCAGGAAAATGGACTTCCTTGAAGCCATTTTCTTCTGGTGGTGACTTTGTCAGCCAGCGGAATGGACTGCGTTGTGGAATGGGTCATTCTTGATGGTGGCCTGATTTCTCAGTTGAACTTTGTTCCTTTGTCTTCATTCTCTTTGCCCTGCCTTCAAATTTCAAATGTTTCATGGTTATAAAGGGTAATAAAAAGATTTTCCCTTTAATATTAGGTTCCACTTATGAGGGAGAACATGTGACATCCGTTTTTCTGTACTTGGGATACTTTATTCAGTATGATTCTTTTCCAGTTCCATCCATTTAGCAGCAAATTTAACTGCTGGGAATATTTCCGCCTAAATGTTTCATTGTACTATAGAGACACATGTACATCTATGTTCATTGCAGCACTATTCACAATAGCAAAATCATGGAATCAGTCTAGATGTCTGACGGTTGACGGGTGGATAATGAAAATGTGGCATACATACATGATGGCATATATCCCACAGCCATCAAAAATGAATTAATGAAATTTGCTGCTTAAATGGATAGAACTGGAAGAGATCATAGATTTTTTTTAGAAAGAATTTCCATTTTGATTTCTTCAGTGGCCCATTCGTCATTCAATAGTGAGTTGATTAATCTCCATGAGTTTGTATATGTTCTATATTTTCTCTTTCTGCCAATTTGTTCATCCCTTTGTGTTCAGATAAAATACATAAGGTCACTTTAGCTTTACTCTATTTGTTAAGGCTTGCCTTGTGTTCTAATCTATGATCTGCTTTACAGAAAGTTCCTTGGTTGCTGGAAAGCGTGTACATACTGGAATGTTTGGATGGAGTATTCTATCCATTTGATCTATCATCTCATTTAATCCAGTAGGGGGTGGCCTGCCAACCAGTTAGAGCAATTTATTTAACTCACCCGCTACTATTGTGTGGGGTAAACTTGTGGTTTATCTGGTAGCATTTGCTTTATGAAATTCAGTGTGCTTTCATTTGGTGCATACATGTTTAGAATTATAATATTCTCTTGATACTTTATTCCCTTAATGAGTATGAATTGGCCTCTTTATCTCCTCTGACTTGTTTTACTTTGACGTCCATTTCTTCAGATATAAGAGCAGCAACTTGTTTTTCCCTTTTAATTATTCTTTTATGCTGTTTTCACATCCAATCCCATTCTCCCTCCTTTTTCCATTAAAACCCTTCTTCTTCCCTGTCAGTCTCCCTCCTATTTTCATGTCTTTTCATGTGTGTGGCCACTGAGTTTCATCTGGTTTGCCTTTGAGGTCATGTGAACACTTGTTGAAGCATGAGGCAGGTGTCAGTGGATATACCTTGAAGAAAGCATCTGCTCCCTCCTCCCATTGGCATCAGCCCTCACCAGTCTCCCAGGGAGGTGTGGGTCTTGTGGAAATACACATAGCTTCAGTGAATTCATGGATGCGACAGCACTGGCATGTCTAGAAGATGATGTTTGTCTCTATTCTTGCCCACCTCACGCTCTTACAATCTTATCACACTTTCTTTGTGATGCTACCTGAGCTTTTGGGTGGGGGTGAGAGCAACACCTTCTTGCTTCCCAGTTCTTTTTGTTTGTAATATATTTTCCTGTTCTTTTACCCAATGGTAGTAACTGCATTTTATCGCGAAATATGTTTTTTGTTGTTGTTGTTGGGAACAAAAGATGGATCCTGACTTTTTAATCTATCTGCTGGTCTTTCAAAGAGGAAATTGAGAGTAAAAATATTCAGTGCTATTATTGAATGGTGCTTGTTAATTCCCATAAATTTGCTGAGTTTATAGTGTTTAGTACTTTTTTATTCCCCCTTGTTTAACTACTATTCAAAAGTTGTTTACTCTTTCCTGGCAACTCATAAATGTATCTGTCTTTCCTTAGTCCAAAGGATTCCTTCTAGTGTCTTCTATGGAGCTGATTCTATGGTCATGAATTACTTTAGCTTTATTGTAGAGTGGTGTGTGTGTATGTGTGTGTGTGTGTGTGTGTGTGTGTGTGTGTGTGTGTGTGTGTGCGCGTGTTGCTCTATCTCCTACTGCTTTTGCTCTGGAATTTCCCAGGCTCTGCTTTCCAGGCTGAAATGAAGACCTTCATCATTTCTCCTGGAAGTTTTACTTTTGATCTGGGGTTCTGAACTCAGGTCCTTTCGCTTTTGAACTAAAGACTTTACTCAGCCATCTCCCCAGTCTTAGTTTAGCTTTTTAAAAAATTTTTGACGGCTAGTTTTCTTTGTTATAGTAATCCGGACTGGCAGTTGTCTTTCAGAACTTTAAATATGTCATTACAAGCCCATTTGACTTTAAAAGTTTCTGTTATTCCCATGGTCCTCACTTTACATGGGACTCAATGCTTCTCTTTCTGCATTTAACATTCTTTCTGTGTTCTATATTTAGTGGTTTTATTACAATATAATGAGGGGTGGTTCTTTTTTGTTTTAATGTGTTTGGTATTTTAAATACTTTTATATGTGGATTTTCATTCCTATCCCTAATATGGGTAAAAGTTCATCTATTGTTTTGAAGTATGTACTTCTCCCTCCCTTTTGCCTTCTTCTCCGTCTTCATCTTCATCCTTTTTTCCTTGTTTTAAGATGGAGTCTTCTTCCACAGTCCAGGCTGAATTCTAACTCAAGGAAATCCTCAGTTTCAACATCCTGGGTGCTAGGATACAAATGTGTATCACTGTGCCTGGCAAATAAAAATAATATTTTGCTTTTTTTCCTCCTCTTCCTCCTTCTCTTCTGCCTCTTCCTCCTTTTCCTTCTTTCATTCTTCAACTTGGTTTCCTGATTTCAGTTTATTTTCCAGTCATGTATGTGTTTGATCTTTAGATGTTGCATCTGTAATCTCCTTTCAATCTTAATTTCATTTTGGTTGTGTTTTGTCTCTTTCTTTTGTATTCTTTGCTATCTTTCCTGAAGTATGTAATCTATCTTATATATTATCCAATATTGTTTTCATTTGTCTGGCCATTTTTAATGTTTTATTGACAGTTTTATATATACAATAAATTGAAGCCATTTTTAATCCCATGTTACCCAATATACCTTTCCTCCTCCCATGAAAAGCCTTCCTCTTCCCAGCTACACCCCTCCTTCCTACCTGCTTTGTTCGCAGCCCCTGTACATTCTTGTTGTTTTTGTCTTTTTTCCCCTTGAGCTCTGCTAGTTCACAGTTCATTTCCTTGCAATTTTTTTTTTTGCTACAACTTCCTTGAATTTGGCATTTATATTTTATGATCTTTTTTTTATTATTCAATTGTGCATGTGTACGTATGTATGTGCGCGCGTGTGTGTGTAGAACCACGGACGAATTCATGAACCACCATGGACGCCTCCACCTCCTTCTGCCCCGGGATTCACAGGCTCCGCCCTACCAGGACCAGAAACGCAGGCCGCCCCCGCTTCCGCCTGGCGTCTATACGTGGGATCTGGGATCTTTTATGATCTTTTAAAGATATGGCTGCATTATAACTGTTTTTAAAACATTCATGGTGAAATGTTTATGTATGATTTTTGCCCTTGTAGCAATATTTCTTTTGGTGATTGTTGTTCAATTCTTGACAAATTCTGCAACTTTTCTATCTTTTTGCTTTATGAAACTTTGTTCAGTATAAAAAGACTACTTTTTTTGGATCCTAGTTTCAGTCCTCTCTGTCTCCAAATGAATTTTAATTTTTCATCTTTTGACAGTTTCATATATGTCAAATGAGTCCCCATTACCCTCTTGTAACCCCCTCTCTTTGACAAGTTCTCTCCTACTTTCATTTCTTTGTGTATGTGTGTGTATTTGTTTGCCATATATTTATATATTAGGGACGCTTGCATGAGCATGACACGAACATGATATTCCACCCCTAGCAACCTTTAACTGTCAATAGCTCCTCAGGGAAGGGCGGACTCTCACAAGTCCACACACCCATGATTTTATGTGTGATTTTCGATGGAATGCTTCATATCTTGAAGCACTCACCTCTCTTCTTGTTCACAGAAGACTTACACCTAGAATAATGCTTCTCCCAGGCCGTTCTCTTTTCTCATGAAAATCTTACTTTCCTGCGTCTCTGGACTGCAGGTAGTTCCACCCCTGAGTTCTGATTCCCTTTTATCTTGCTTCTTATTGCAAAAAGATTACATAACGTAGGCACTTCTGGGTAAAACCTGGCCTTCAGGAAGTTCCATGCAATTTTCTTCAAGGGGGATAAAAAATAGGAATTACTTAAAAAAAAAAAAAATCAAGCCAGCCACAGTACACTCAAAGTTGGTGTGTCAACACCCCTCAAATGCTATTAGTTTGGCGAGGCTGTGAATACCTCTCCCTGGTCGCAGGCTTTCATGGGATGTGCGTTTGGTGTGGGAGGGAGAGTTCCCCTCACCTCGGAGGTTCTGGAGAAGGACGTTCAGCTTCTGGGGCTCATCGATGCGCCTCCTGTTGAAGTCAGTTCCCGGCTGTGTTTGGGCTCAGGGGTCCGCAGGATGTGGAAGAGGCTGGCCATGTTGGGCCCAGTTTTCTCCATTAGGCTGTCTCTGATAGTGCTGAACGTGTCTTCGTCACATCCCAGGAGGCCGCGGACAAGTCTCTTACAGTATCTAAATGGGGGAAAGAGAAGGCGTGAGACGACCTGGCAGGAACACGGCACCGCCCTTGCCATGTTGCAAAACCAAGTTCACACACCAAGCTTCTCAGATCAGTTATCACAGTTCTTTGAACTCAGTCTTCCCTCTTTTTTTTTCTTCCCAGGAGGTTTCTATCTAATTTCAGCTGGGTTTGTCAACCTTTAAACATATTTTAGAGTATTGTGTTTAAATTTTAGATGCACAAAGCATGGTGCCTGTGGATTTCTTCCCCATTTTTCTTGCTCTTTCCATATGAATTTATGGAGAAAATGGAGACATAAGGTGATGTATGCAGTCACATTTGTACCTGAAGCCCATAAGTTAATAGCGATGTCATTTATCTTTGTGGTGTCTTATGTACACTTTTGAAGTATTTTGTCTCAATCGTAAAGGAAATGATAAAACAGACAAACAGCTCCACATGACCTTGGCTAATTAGAAGATTGTAGTAAGTTATTTTGGTTAGCACTGAGTTAAAACTTTACATACTACAGTTCTCCATTTTTGTCATTTTGAAAGGAAGTCCTTACAAGTACTAAGATAGTTCCTGCTTTTTAGAATTTTTGAGGCATCAATTCTATGTGAATTATTGGAGGCCAGAAGTTATTACGATATGATAGCACTGTTACAATATAACTGTGGTTATTCTACTAAAGAGTGGAGGATGTTCACTTGTTCTCAGTTACACATTCATTTGCATGTGAGGCGGCTCCAAAGTTTACAGTTTTTTTTTTTGGAAGTAGATATTCACTACGTATCCTTTTTTTGCTTTTTGCAGACATTACTGTGTTTACCTGTTAAGACCTTTATTTAAGCTGATTATAGGCATAGAATTAAGATAACAAAAACACTTAAAATTACATGTAAATTAAGGATAAATATACTTTGGGAATGGTGCATGGAAATTTTCCACAAACAAAGCAACACCCAGCATAAAATCTTATAATATCTGCTTTTGCTAGTCAAGAATCTTGTTTCTTGGTTCTCAAGAATACTCACATCAAGAAAAGAGGTTAAATTCTTACCAATCGTGTGTTTCTTAAATTTTGAATTTATATATGCTTAATTATATTGTTGTAATTATGCCACGTGAGTGTAATTTGAAATGCTTCCATCATATAGTCTGTTTGCTCTGGATATGTGAAAGTCTAAAGAAAACCTGCACTGCCTTGCAGAGCTTCTGTCCTCAGTACCCAGACTTCCTGGTGTCTGGGGAAGGCACAGATGTTTGCTATGCAGGTGGAGTACATCGGGAAGGTTCTAAAGTTGTTAAGTGCAAGCTGCAAGATTCCAAGATTAATTGTACTTCACTCTCCAGCGAGATTAGTGTATTATAAATCATAGAGGCATATCCCATCAATCTGGTGCCTGGATGCAGAGAACATGATAACCCCTAGCTCAGCAGAAACACACCTTCCATCCATTATGGCATCTCTCTTGGAATAAACCATGAGCTCCTCCAAAAGAGCCAGGGCAAGAGATAGCATTTTAAGGACATCTTGGAGATAACAATGGTTTCCCTTCCAACAGGAAAACCATTTCTATGGCACCTTGCTATTTTTTTTAACAGTTTTAAATAGAACAGGTTCAGCAAATAGTTTTCTGGGCACTCAGTAGTTCCTTATATATGAGTTCTCTAGGGGTACAAAAGAAAGAAAATATGTGATCTCTATTCTCAAGGAACAACACAATATTCTCAATGTGTCTACTGTTTAATTAGGGAGAGAAGGTAAACTAATTCCGATAATAGCTATTGTTTATCTAGCATTTACTTTGTGCATACATATTGAGAATACACTAAGAGATCATGTGTAGAACATATCAAACAAAGTGACCATGGACTGTCCCTTCTGAAACTGTAGGCCAAAATAATTTTTCTTTCTTAAGTTGCTTCTATCATATATTTGATCACATGATGCAAAAATCAGTGAATACAAGTACTTAATGTAGTTGAAGGACAACAATGTTGAGAGAAGCAACACCTAATATGAGATGAAAAGATATGAGAGGAGGTGTTCCAAGTCCTCTTTGAGGAGGGAGAGTCCTCTGTCTGATGTGGGATGTTGCCAGGTACTTTAAGGCTCTTGGTTACCTTTGACTGTAACCACTCTCATAAATGGGAAATCAGGTAATCTACTCAGTCATTAGTATATCTTGAGCAGAATTCTAGACTAAATCTTTCAGTTTTATTTTATATATCCTTAATTATATTATTGTAATCATACCATGTAACTGCAACTTAAAATACCTTCACCATGTACTTTCTCTTTTCTGGGAATATCATGGATGTCTAAAGAAAGCCTCCAATTAACTTGCAGAAAAGGTGTCTGTTCTCTGTGCCCATTCATCTGGGAGAGGCACAGATGCTTGCTATGCCGGTGAAGGACATCGAGAAGGTGCTAATGTTGTTAAGTGCAAGCTGCAACATCCCAAGATTGATTAGTTATGGGGGTTCAGCTGCAAACTAAACAAGAAAAGCACCACCCACTCTTACAGGACTTGCATGCTAACAGGGAGGAGCAGATAATGAATAAACCAACAAAATACAGAATTCGTTATGTGCTATGGAAGAAATGAAACAGACTGAGGTGACGGAACACCTCTTAGATGACAGAGCTTGTGTGTTAAGATGACAGATAGGTAAGAATTTTTGGACTGGAAGAGCGAGTCACGGCCTTCTCTAGGTCAGGAGCATCGATCGGGGTTGAAGGAGCAAGCACAGCAAAGGTCCCTTGGAGGAGAAGTGCTAGGCGTGTTCAAGGCCAAGTGAACAGGGCTCAAAGAGAACATGCGCGGATGAGGTTGTGAAGATACTCTGTGGTCTTCTAGCATTGGGCCTTGACCCTGTGGCAAACATTCCATTTAAGAGCATCTCTGGCTTCTGTGGAGATCTGTCCAAAAGGGGCAAAAGTAGATGATCAATTAGAAAGTTAGCCATGGTCCAGGAAGGCTTTTGTGGACCAAAAAAAAAAAAAAAAAACCCAACTTTCAGAATCTGGATGTTCTCAAAAGAGGATGGACACGCGCAGTTTGGATGGAATATGGCAGAAGGGTGTGCTCAATGGTTTTGGTCTGAGTCACTAGAAAAATTGATTTTCATGGACTTCATCAAGGCAGGGAAATGATGGTGGCAGGAGTATGAAGTGGCTGGTGCTCAGCTTGCTTTCTCTTTTTTATTCAGTAAAAACCAGCCAATGGGATGGTACTGTTTACATTTAGGGTAGGTCTTTTACCTTGTTTCACTCAATCCAGAAATTTCCTCACAGACATGCCCAGAGGTTTGTCTCCTAGGTGAATCCTAGATCTGTCAAGTTGACAATCAGTATTAACTATTACAGACTTTTGTCTTAGTCTTCTGGTTTTTGTTTTAGCCTCGAGGCCTTTAATCATGCTGATTTTCCTGCCAGGAAACGCCCTCCATCTCTCAGAATCGCCTGGTCACACAGTTCCAGAGAGTGCTATTTTGTCATACTTTATGTTTTCATATTGAGTCAGTTCACCTTGTGTCTCTACTGTAACAGCTCCCTTTCTGCTCTAAGCCCTCTTACCACCTTTCTCTAAATTCTCCTAATATCTAAAGGCCAATGTTGTCAGATTCACCTGATAAAAATTCATGATGTCTAGTTAAAATACTATATACTACACATCGCTGATCTGAAATTTATATTGAATTAGAAACCTGCATTTTATCTGGCAACCCAACTAGAGTTGAAAACACTCAACCATTTATCCAACTAGTCTTTTCAGAGAAGGGACACGGGAAGCCCTCTTTTGGGAACTGGGCGATGGATCTTACCCTTAAACTTGTACGTTTGCTTTCTGTAGTAGTTACTTTTTCCGCTACTGTGAGACAACACTCAAACTTAAAGGGAAAAAGGGAGATTTATTTGGCTTACAGTTCCGGAGGGTGATGCAGTCTGTTATGGTAGAAAAAGCATGGCAGACAGCAAAAGCTGGAGGTGGTTCAGGTCACTGCGGGCATCACAGAGGCAGAGAGAACTAGCTGCAAAGTGCAAGAGCAGACCTAAATAAGTTAGACCTAAATAAGCCTGTTTCTTTAAGTCTGCACAAGTCTACTAGCAGGACTTGGAAGCAGGGTGGAACTAACCAATCTCAAGACCCGACTCCTGTGACATGCTTTCCTCCAGCAATGCTCCACCTCTTAAAGTTGCCACGAACTTCCCAAACATCAACGGAGGATTCACACATATGAATCTGTGGAGGACAACACACATTCAAACCATGACAGTATCCGATTTAGGCAGAAAGAAACATGGAGAAAAACAGCAGTAAGAGTTTCAGTTTGGGCAGACTCTAGAATTTCACAGACACAATATGTTGATATGTTTAGTGCACATGAAAATTTTGTGACACATTTCCATCGAACGCTACCATTTTCATCTTCAGCGATGTGTGGGGATGGAAGTATTATCATCTCTACAAGGCTCAGGACAGCTAAATGTCTTTATTGCCCATGAAGAGTT
Source organism: Typhlomys cinereus (assembly GCA_023101885.1). Taxonomy (NCBI): domain Eukaryota; kingdom Metazoa; phylum Chordata; class Mammalia; order Rodentia; family Platacanthomyidae; genus Typhlomys; species Typhlomys cinereus. The sequence goes on from JALPQD010000002.1 coordinate 26,704, forward strand.
TGCCACCTGTTATTAACACTCATCATCATCGTGGCCAATGGCCTTGACCAGAAGTGGCAGCTGCAGGCAGAGGAAGGAGCGCCCAGTAGTGTGAGCATGCATCCTGTATGTACTGTTTACTAGTTGAGTGATTTTGGAAAACTATGTAGTCTTTCCCCCACCACAGTTTTCCAAATCTGGATAAAATGAAATACATTAATAAATACTTCAAAGGGATTAATGAGAAGGTTAGAGGGTTGAAATGCCCAGTTTGTGATATTGTTGTCGACAACAGCAAACGCAAGGTAAGTATATTGGCTAATATAATTCAAAATTATTTTTGAACATATACTGTAATGAATGTAGCAGTCTCACAATGAGAGCTCAGAGGAGGGAGAAATCAAGGGTAAGTATTATTGAATATTCTTGCCTGCATATTTGTATCCATCCCGTACCACTTCTCAGCCGCCCCTACACTGGTGAAGTTCACTACTTACCAGTCTAGAAGATGTTAGTGACATTTATGGATGATGTTACTCTGAGGCCACTGAATTTCAAAATACTCTAAGTACCTATCATTTCACTCTTCCCAATACATTTGTCAGGTTTAAGGCAGATATATTTAATTCAAGTATCTAGGGTAAACTACATAAATATCCCTGAAAATACAAGCAAGTAGGGAACTCATTTACTCTTTGCATCTTAGTGTATATTAGTACTCAAGCTAAGAATGACAGTTATAGTTGATAGTGCATTTAGCAAATGACCAACATTGCCTTTATCACTTGACTTATGACTTCAGTGACTTCTCCAAGTCTCTCAAAGAAGTTTCAATAGTTATCAGTAAACACAAGGAGGGTATGAGAGGGACAGAGTGAAGACATTACTCAAATTCAATTTTTTTTCTAAATGCTAAATAATGATTAGTTAGTCCCAGGTTCAAGTCTGGATTGTCAATTCATAAAGTCAGTACTCAAAGTGTGTCAACATGCTTCTCAACTGAAAAAGCTGATGGGGGAACCAGGAAGGGCATTTGATAGTTTGTTCACTTATTTAGTTGCAGGGCCCATAGAAGTGTAAAGCACAAGACTTTGCCCCTCGGAGTCACATGGAGATGCGTGTTGGAGGCTGTGGTAAGTGCTCTCAAGAGGGGCTCATGAAACACCCAGTAATGCAAAGGAGGCAGAATCAATGATGTTGAAGAATTGGGGGTAACATTATGGAAGAGGTGGCAGTTTGTAGACTTGTGCAGACTTAAAGAAACAGGCTTATTTAGGTCTAACTAAGCTATTATTAAGCTCTATACAAGAATTCCAATTAATATCATTTTGCGGCCTGTTACAGTTAATCTTGGGTGTCAACTTGACCACACCCGGAATTAACTAAGATTAGCTGTGAGACCATTTGAAGAGATTATCTAGATCAATACATTTACAATACAAAGACCAGAAGCAGTCTGCAGCTCTCAGCTTCCAAGATGTCTGCGGTGACTTAGCCTTCTCCAGCTTTGGCCAGCCAGCCATGCCACCTCTGCTTTGAGAGACTGTACCTTCCCTCTGGAACCATAAGCTGAATAAACCTTCCTTTCTCCCTTAAAAAAAAAATCTAAAGAAGGTGCTCTCATGGAAATAGAATAGAATGCTGGTCACTAGAAATTAGGACAGTTGAATAGGGAAGTGGAAGGAGGGCAATTAATCAAGTACACAAAGCCATAGTTAGATGGGAGGAATAAGTTCAACAGAGTCATTGTACGCGTGTTGGTTATGCCTACTGACAGTACACTGTACTTTTATTTTTATTTCTGTAGAGAGCGATGTGATTATGTCATGAAAGCGTTCATTAGATTTACTCATTTTGCAGTGTATATTCACTTTGGAAAATTTGCCTTACACACTAAGTACATATAAACTTATCTGTTAACTTAAATTGAAAAAAAGAAAAAGAAATACTGTGCAGTAAAAAAAAAGTTAGCTCATGTACAGTGAGATGCATGTTATACTTTTAAAGTTATAGTATTAGTTAGGGTTCTCTGGAGTCATGGAATTCACAGAATGAATATATATATATGAAATTTATTGAGTTGCCTTACAGATATCGCCGAGGTAGTCCAGCGAAGGCTGCCAGTAGCCGAGGTAGTCCAATGATGGCTGCCAGTAGCCGAGGTAGTTCCAATGATGGTTGCGAATAGCTAGCTGCCTAGTTCGGTAGTCAAGTGGGTGATGGCTGAAGGCTGGAGAACTCCTAGAGTCTTAGTCTAGTCGAAGGCTAGAAGGTCGAAGAAACTGGGCGGCTGGAAGGAAGAACGATTCCTAGAACAGCTGCAAGAACGCATCCGTTCTCCTTGGTAGCTCCTTTTTTATATGATGCAGTATTGGGAGAATCCTTTGAGAGCTTTGGAGTTCTGATAGAATCTGGGGCGTGTATAATCCTTTCAAGTAGTCTCAGTTGATCCTTTTCAGAGGTGGTCTCAGCCCAGCTTAGTTAATACCAGGTATGTCAAGTTGACACCCAGGCTTAACTATCAGTTATAATCATCCAAACAGGAACAGAATGATAACCACAAGTAACTCCAAAAGCAGACTCATAAATGAATAAACAATCAATATATCAAATCACTCACAAATGGGAATAATCTGCATTGAATAGTTACCTCTTTGAATTAGCTACTTTTCTGGGAAGAAGTTCAAAAAGTATGGGGTTGAAATACATTATATGGATGTATTAAAATATCATAATGAAACCCATTATTAAATCTAACTAATGTATGTGAATAAAAATACATGAAAATTAAAAAAAAATACAAAGACCAGCCCTAAAACTGATTGGAACTTCCCTAGACCTAATTGGAACCTCCTAGTAGCAGACCAGATAAAAGGAACCATAAAACTGTAAACTTAGAAGAAGAGAGACTCCAGAATGTTTTCAATGACTTAGCTGCCTCCAGCTTCAGCCACCAGTGTGCTGACTCTACTGTGAAAGACTGTATCTCCCCCCCCCCCGGAACCATAAAATGAATAAATCTCCCTTTCTCCCTTAAGTTGCTTGACTTTGAATGCTCTTTCACAGCAACAGTTAAGAGTAACCCATATACTGCCATTACAAAGGTAAAGCTAAAGAGGAAATAATAATACAGGGCCAGATCCTAACCAACTGTTTTATATATATAAATAAGAAAATTCAGGCTCAGATTGTCGAGATTTGCTGAACATATTCATTAAATTCACTCATCTATTTATTAATTTATTCAACAGCTAGCCTGTGTCTTGGTTTCAAATAAGTGCAGTGAATGTCTTGGTCCCAATAGTGAGCTGAGGGCAAATAAACCTGCCACATAGCGTTTACACCTAGTTGGGAGATGAATACATTATATCACATACATACATAATATATATTAATATACGTGGGGAAGGCTTGGCAAGTTGGGAAAAGAATTCATCCTTTAGATCAGATTAGAAGACGACTTTTACTCACTACTTTTCCCAGACAGCAACAGGTGTGGCAGTGACTAGAACACCTATGTTAGGTAATAGGCCATGGCAGGCTCCATTTTGGAGCTGTTCTCTTTATGTTAGAGTGAGCTGTGCAATTTTCATCATGCACATGAGGGCGGTCTTGAGTGGTTGGTGTTCAGTCTGGGTAGAGGCTGAGTTTCCAGGATGGGAGTTCTATGGTATCAGCTTATGGTTGGTTTTGGTTGCCTGTGATCAGTCCCACCATTCTACTAGTTACAGTCTGGCCAATTTCCGGTTGGAGTTACTTTCTGAATCAGACTTGCTCTAAAGGGTCCAGTTCCTTTTAATTCTCTCCAGCATCCCCTTTCTTCCATATTGTATACATGTATATGCGTATACATGTTTACAAACAGAAAACACTGCATCTCCTGGGAAGTCTGGGCTGATGGTGATGGGAAATACCCCTCTGTGAGATCCGTGATTTGGAGCATCCTTTATCCTCTCCCCCCAGTGGGTCTGTGTCTAGGCTACAGGGGTGAGCTATAAAAAAGCCTCCAGTGCAGCTCTGCTCAGTGAGCTGCATGGTTGTGCTCCTAGTCTTCACGAGACACCGAGAGGGAGCAGAGAAGACAGGAGCAACCTGGAAGACTCTGAAAACCAACTGGTAAGACTAGATCCATGCACTTGTGCAACATACTTGATGGGTGCTAGGAGGCTGGTGTCTGCAGATCTGTGCAGGGTAAAATCTTGGCTAGCAACACGGTTGCCTGCTCTCACTTTCACTGAATTTGCTCTTGAGTTTTTGCAGGGGTCGATGCTGGGCAACACAGGCTTCCAGAAAGGCAACATGGGCGGCCATGTTGATTCAGATCATGATACCCCAGTGCAGAAGACTCCCTGTGCTGAAGGTGTCTCTGGGGTGGGTTTGGTGCATGACAGCCTCTGCTCTGGGAACAAGATGAAAACCTTGGGGATGAAGCTTTGGGGTAATGTTCCCTAGATGATCATTCCTTCTTTCGGGAACTTCTCAGAGGGGCAGCCCGACCTCCCCTTGGTTCTAGAGATGTATCTCTGCCATTCCTTGGCCAGACTGGGCATCTTGCCATGTGACTCTAGAACCATCCATCCTATTCTTATCCCTGTTGGTCTATTCTTATTTTTCCTATTTATACTTTGGCACATACATTTTTTTAAAACCGGGAACACCAGGCACAGACTTTGTCTATTGCAATGAATTTACAGAGGAATCCCAGTTTGCTGAAGTATAAGCATCAAGTTTTTAATTTCTTCCACTATCCCTGGTCCTTAAAGGTTAATGTGCAGATGACCTCCAAGAGATTCTGATTATGTAAACCCATCAGGTCTGGTCCAGAGGCAAAAGTTCTTCTTTTCTGACAAACTAGAGTGGCAGGTCTGCAGCAGGCAGTCCCTTTGTCACTCTAACATGGTCATTTTTTTTTTAATACTTCAAAGTTCATGCATTTTGGAAGTCAAAGCTTATTTAAGGTCATTAAAAACATTAAACATTACATAACCTTAAAAACCGTCAAATTTAATTCTTCTGAACATTCTTTTCCTCCAGTGCACTTCAGATCTAAGATCTTCCTTTGTGGATTGAGAAGGAGGTAGATGTTCTGGTCTTAAGATACATCTGTATCTCTTTCTCCAGTTGCATCTTATTAAGGGGTCTGAGGATAGAAAGAGAAAAATGGGGAGGTGAACAGTATTTCTTGAGACCTCTCTTTTAGGGTCTTGTCAGTTGGGCAGCTTCATCTTCTTTTGGCTCCTGGGGTATACTTAGCCACCCTTTCATCACATTGGACATCTTCCCACATGGTCTTGGAGCTATCTGTTTTATTTCATTGATGTTGTTCTTTCTTTTGGTGCAGGATCCTGACTGTGGGGAGAGTTGAGAGGGTGGCCGTATCTCTTCCTCCCTTATGTGTAGAAATCTCTCCAAGAAGTCCAGAGCTCAGGATCTTGCTCCAGGACAATTGGCATCCACAGAAGACTTCCAGATTTCGGTGGGAAGAAAGTTGAGGCTTCTCTTCACTTGAGTCCCATATCATACTTGGATTTCAGTCTCTAGAATTTACCCTGCAGTTTCTTTGTGAGGGAGCAGCTAATCAAGAGAGGCATTTTTGACATCTTCGTTTTTTTTTGGGGGGGTGGGGTGCGTGTGGCTATTAGTTGCTCTCCTATAGGATCTATCATTATGCTTGTCCTCTTGGCCTCTCAACTGGAAACCCTCAAATATTTTTCTGGAAATGCCACAAATCTGGCCCTTTTAAAAGCAGATGGAGATCTGTGAGACCTCCCAATTAATATTTCATGGAGAAAGGATTAATAAAACATCATGCAATTAGCTGCTTCCCTTCAGCGATAGCATCTCATTAAGGGCGGCAGGAGGCAGGCGCTGGTGGGCCTGTGACTTTGCAGGGGAGTCTGCTCGAGCAGGGAACTGGCAGTCCCATCCTACCTTATTTGGCAAGGTAATTTCTCCTGGGAAAGGTGAGATAGGTTGGACCAGCTCTCAGCAGGATAACTCTTGGCAGCCACACCTTTTTTCACACTATTGCTAACATTTTCCATTGTGTCTTTCATACACTCCTCTCTTCACTTATGTCGCCTTCTCCGTGCCAGATGCCATGTTAGGGGACAGGAATGGTGCTCAGTGTCTCCAGATATCCCTTCTGGCTCTGGCCAAAGACTTCTGTTTTCCTCCAAAGCTGGCCAATTTTCCAGGCTTGCTTTTACTAGGTTCAGGTTTCTACATCCTGAATACACAAACCAGCGCATTCTCCCCTCTCTGGTTGCTCCCTGTGCCCTAAGAAACCCCCCTTTTTGTCTACTTTTTGTAAGAACACCATAGCAGGGGTAGAGATGGAGTCATTAAACCTTCCTTAGTTGAAGGAATCACCTGAACTTAGTTTTCCTCAGCTAAGCTTTTCTGTTTCTTCTCCTGTCATTTCTTTTCTTTGGAGTACATAGGCTAGGGGAGGAAAAGGAATTTGCATTTGAACCTCGGATCCTGTAGAAGCTAGCAGAGAACTGGGACAGGGAGTCTTAATTCTCCAAGCCTGACAGTCCTGCCTTGTGAAAGAAAAATAACAGAACCATGGCAAAACGTGACACAAGGGGACATAAAACACGTTTAATGAAAGGGAAGCTGTGTTGATGATAGTTGTGTGATCACCAGAGGCGCTGGGCTGAGTGGCCCCCAGGGGATCCTGGGGTACATCTTTACTGCCCCGTGCTTGATCATCTGTGAGGCAGCTGTCATCTGTAGGTGGCTCTTGTCTGAACCCTTCTCTATTTCTAGTCTTGATGTTCCTGCGTGAGGCTTCGTCTTGGTCTGGGTTCAGCAAACTGACATGGTTCCAAGGCCACCAGAGACAGAGCTGCCAGCACCTGTGATTTCCCTGGGACTACATCACCTCCCACCTCCCTGAGAAGGCTTTGATTGCGATGAAGCCCACTGAGACATTCAGGATGAAAGAGTACCGGGCTGTAGTGTCACTTCTGGTAGCTTGACAGTTTGACTGGGCTACCTCCTCTGAGCCCCTAGGGCTGGAAGGAACTAAAGAGGGGCCTCAGCAAGAGCAAAGACAAAAGACCAGGTGAGGGATTCTCTTGTCAACTTTGTTAGATCAATTCAGTACAAGTAACCTGGACCCTTCTGCCTCGGATGCCCTAAAACAAATGAATTAGGAAAGGGTTGGTAAAACTGGTTGGTTACTTCTGCACACCTGCCCGTCTCCTGCCTGTGGACCTGGAAGAGGAAGAGGGAGAGTTGTGCAGGCAGTAGGCAAATAGATCTGGCTGAGGTGGTCGTCTTACACAAAGATGGACAGTTTGAATACCACTGTATTTGGTTTCATCTGACAGGTTTAGTCAGAGATTTTTTTTTTTTTTGAGAAAATCTTTGTAGCGGACGTGCTTGTCTTTTTCATGCTGGTGTTCTGGCCCCAGCTGCTGTATTTGCTGCTCATAATTTACAGCTATTGTTCTTTCCAGAGGGTTAGGTTTGGCCAAGCTGTCTTGCATTTCCTCTACCTGAAAAGAGATGTTCTGCTCTCCCTACATCAAGTCGAAGGTGACCAGTGACGGGAGCAGAACTACCTTGCCTCTCTCCCTGCTCAGCTACGTTAGTGCTTTTGAACTTACCTGCGGAATTGCGCTTGGACTAGACCCCTCATTAATTTCTTCCTCTGCTTTACCCTGTTTCTCCCATCTCCGTTCTTTGAGAGCGTTCCTGCAGGACATCACAGGGACAAGATTCTCATGAGAGGTTGTGCTTCCAGGAAACCTTACGAAGACAATCATTATTCATAGAACTGAGAGGAGGGTAGGAGGCTGTGCAATGTGCCGGGCTTACATGAACAAGGCTGTGGCCAGGGAAGAGGAGTAAGAAGAGAAAGGAAGAGAGGTGTCACAGACTTCAGGACAGAAGGCCCAGCAGGACCCCATATCTGGCTGCCTGGATGGGTGGAGGGAGCAAACCTAAAGTAGTTCAAGTCAAGGTAAGCAGGACCACAGGTGGCGATTCTTCTGGCTAATGGGAAGGAGGAGTCTTCACATTTTTACTCCTTTCTGTCTTGAGTGGTAGCTGCCTCTCACCAGTGCCGCATCTGACACTTTCAGGCATTGGTAATCCATCTGAAGTTCTGGTTGGACCTCAGGCTTCACAGTTAATGATGTCATTTCCTGCACACCTGGGATTCTGGATGATTCTCTTCTTCATGGTTTGAAGCATTATGTCAGTGAGTTTTGCAGGTTACTTAAATCTGCGACTCTATTACTATGATGACAACAAAAGCAATTCTCTTCACTTTCTGGACTATTTTCATCCCATTTCCTTTCACCCTGACCCCACGACCACTGAGCTATTCTTTGTCCATTACAATTTTCATTAAGTCTCAAATCTCAAAATCTGTTGTATTTTGTAAATATGGAATCATGCAGTAAGCATTCTTTCATGTTTGACTGTTGCTGAGTATAATATTTTTAAAAAAGATTCATTCATGTATTTTAACAGTCCGTTCCTTTTTTTAAGATAGAATTTTTTTTTAACTTTGGCCATATTATATATTCATATGCAACTGCAATAAATCAAAAACAGTAACTCCGTACACTGTATCTGGTTTTCCCCAAATGGTATTATCTTGTGAAAATATAGTACTCTATTAAAACTGAGATACTGGCAGCGATAGTCTTTTTTTTAACATTTTTTATTATTATTTCCGCTCATACAAACTTAATAGGTAGACCAGTTCCCTCCCCCCCTCCCCCCGAACCCCCTGCTCCCCCTTCCTCTTTCTCCCCATCTCCCAGTGCCTCCCCCCCAATTCCCACAGAGTCCTTTATTGTGTATGCCTAACTCTCCTCTGGGTCCTCCTCTCCGATGACGTACAAGGACCCAGTGGGATTTCCCTGAACCCTTTCCCGTGTTCCCCTTAAGCATAGGAACACTACTGTGGCTGTCAATCCCTTGCCTCCAAGGATCTTGGTGCCTTTAGCCAATGCTAGACTTTGTGAGGTCAATAGTGTGTTGGACATTGCACAGGGCATGCAAAGTCCTATTATGATTGCTTCAGCCCTAACTAGTGTGGAGACTCTTCAAATCATTGCTCCCCCCATCCTTTTGCTCTTACAATCTTACCGCCCCCTCTTCCACAAATGTCCCTGAGCTTCAGGATGGGGGGAGATTAGGCTGGCTTAGTTCTATGTGGATGATATAGAGTCTCTGAAGTTCTGGATTGTGGTTTGTTGATGTTCTTTTGCAGTTTTGCTGCTCCTGCAATGCCCTTCACTCCATCCTGATGGGCACTGTATGTCACCCCCTGGTCAGAGACAAAAAACTGTTAAACTGGAGTCTTGTTATAAAAGCACATTCAAGGGTAGATGTAATAAAAGCAGGAAACCTCGGTGAGGGAGGGATCAGTCACCCATTTGCAAAATGATCACTTTTCATCTGCCAGACTATATGCCCTCCCCTTCTGGCAGCGATAGTCTTAAGAAGCAAACCCCCCATTGCTGCCCTCTGAGAGGCATACTCATTTCCCTCATACCCACCACCTTTCTAAAGAAATAGACCATTTTTAAGAGCAAATTTAGACTCATAGCAAAGTTGAGTGTAAGGTATAGTTTCCCAAGTGTATCTATCCACATGTATTACTAATGTCCTCCACCAGATGATTATTTGGTATAACCAACAAACCTACATTGATACAACAAAGTTCTTACCAGCAAAGTTCATTATTTACACTAGAATTATCTTGTGTTTTTTATTCAATATATTTGGACAAATGGATAGTGATATGTGTGCCACCATTGTAGTACCATGAAGAATAATTTCACTGCCTCCCCTGCAAATCCCCTGTACCCTTCCTGTTCTATCTCTTCTTGTCTCCTCCCCTCTGACAAGATTATGTGTTGTTGCAATTATGTAGTATGTAAACCATTGCAGACTGAATTCTTTCACTTAGAAATAGGCGTCTAAATTTCTTTCATATCTTCGTGTGGTTGGATAGCTTATTTCTTTTTAGTGCTGACTAATGTTCCGCTGTTGGGAAGCATCATAGTGTTTATCCATTCGCCTTCTAAAGAAGGTCTTGGTTGCTTCCAAGTTTTGACAATTATACACACAGCACACCATCTGTGTGCATCTTCTGTGGGGTTATACATTTGCAATTCATTTGGGTGACTACCAAGGCGCTTAATTGTTGAATCATATGGCACTCATTAACTTTTGTCAGATACTGCCAAATTGTCTTGCAGAATGGTTGGACCGACCTGCATTCCCACCAGTAAGGAGCAGGAAAGGAAGCTTCTGTTGTTCCACCTCTTGACTAGCATTTTGTTTTTAGTGTTCTGGACTTGGCTATTCTAATGGGCGTAAACAGGCATCTCTCTGTTTTAATTTGCATACTCACAATGATACATGTGAAACATCTTTCAAATGCTTACTGTTTGTCTAAATATCTTCTTTGGTGAGGTATTTGGTGATATCTCTGATCCATTTTTAAAATTAGATTGTTTGGGTTCATACTGTTGAATTTTAAGAGTCATCTATCTATTTGAGCTTATAGGCCTTTATAAAGTGTTTTACTACTATTTCAGACTATGGCTTGTTTTTTTTTTTCTCTTACTCTGATATCATTTATCTTGCTGACTGCTCCATATAAATTTGGAAGAATGTGTTCTACTACATTAAATGAAGTCACGTAGATCCCATTGTACCTAAATGATTAATGGTAATGCTGCATTCACTCTGTTCTTACTGATACTTTGCCTTCTAGATCTAACCATTTCTGATCAAGGGGTGTTTAATTCGCAAGTAAAATGATGGATTCATCTATTTCTCCTAGCAGTTCTATGAGTTTTTGCCTCTTGCATTTTTTGTACTGTGTTGTTAGGTCATTTATGTTAATGACTGTTATATCTTGAAGAATTAACTACTTTATCATTATGTAATGATCTGATGACCTTCGTTAGTGTGAATTCTGCTATGTGTGAAAGTAATATAGACATTCTTGCATCCTGTTTAGTCTTAGTGTGTTGTAATTTTACCTAGTGATTTACTTTTAATCTCTATATATCTTATACTTATGTATTTCTGGTAGGCAACATATAATTATATTTTTTTTAATTGGGTCTTTGTCTTTTAATTGAGAGTATTTAAACCATTGATGCTGGACTGGAGCTGTAGCTCAGAGGTAGAGCACTTCCACAGTCTTAAATTTGACCCCTACCCCTGTGCAAGAAGCAAATAGAACTCTTCAAATACTTCTGATATTTAGAGAAGTTAGTAATAAAGTTGGATTGCTATCATATTGTTACTGTTTTCTTTTGGCTGCTTATATTTTCTTTTAAATTTGTGTTTATTCTTTTAGTGTTTCGTCCATGAATACAACGAATTTATATAATTTTCACTCCTTACTGTCTCATTCTCTTTCGTTTTCCATCTTGGTTTCCATAGAAACCTTCTTCTTTCCACCACTCTCTCTTACATTATTTTTGTGGGTGTAATCTACCGAGTTTCATGTGGGTTGCCTGTATTGGCTTCTACCTGAGCACTTGCTGGAGTATTGCTGTGTATATCACTGAGGAACGTAGCTCCCCTTTCTCCACATCCATTATTTACCCTCAGCAGTTTTTCGAGGAGATTTGGAGTCTCTTGAGAACTTGTAACTTTCTGGTGTTTTTGTTGCTCAGGATTGCTTTGGCCTGCCTGGGCCTTTTGTGCCTTCATATGAATTTTAAGATTTTTTTCCAACTTCTGTGAAGAATTGCTTTGGGTTGTTGATGGGAATTGTATTATATCTGTATATCACTTTTAGCAGGGTAATCATTTTCATAATATTAATTTATGAGCATGGAAGATTTTCTCCCTTTCAGTGAACTTTTTTCTTCAGTGTTTTGAAAGTTGTCATGGAAATGTCTTTCACTTCCTTGAAAGTTGTCATGGAAATGTCTTTCACTTCCTTGGTTATATTTATTATTCCTTTCTCATTTATTTCTGTTTGTCCTTTTGTATATAGGAAGACTGGTAATTTAATATGCTAATTCTGTAACCTGCCACTTTGCTTAAAATTTTAATTTTAGTTCTTGAAATTTCCTGGTGGAGTCTTTGAAGTCTCTCAAGTATAGAACTATATCATATGCAAATAGAGATGCCTTAGTTCCTTTCCTATTTGTATGTTATCTCCCTCTCTTATGCTTTAAGACTTCAAGTACAGCATTGAATGTAAGTGGTGAGAGAGGATGGCCTTTTTTCTTCCTGCTGTAAATGGGAAAGTTTCAAGTTTTTCACTATTTAGAATGATGTTTGTCATGATCTTTCATATATAGCCTTTATTATTTTGAGATGTTCCTGTCGCAGTCCACCTGCATGGTTGCTGATAAATGACCATCACACAGCTTAAGGGAACAAAGAGTTTACTTTCTTACGACAGTCCGGTTACAGTTCTCAGTCCAGCTTGATGGGAGAGCATGCACCAACACCAGGGCCGAGGGAACTGGCCACACCATCACTGCATAACAGCTGAGAGATGGACAATCCTTACTTGCCAGACCAGCATGTCTGGCCAAGTGAACAGAAGGATGCCAACTCTTTTAACCTGCTCTCTGTGATTTATCCAGGGCCTAATCCCACCCACCATGGGATGGGTCTTCCCCATCAGCTAGACAATCTACTTCAGGTTTGCTCTGGGCTTAACTCAACCATCAACTCTCCACAACTGTGCCCAGAGCCCAAACCCTCAAGAGTCAAGTTGACACCTGTGCTTAACTATGACAGTTCCCTACATCCATTTTCTATCTAATATTTCAACATGAAGAAATGCTGGATTTTGTTAAAAGCTTTTTCTGCATCTATTGAGAGAATCATGTGATTTGAGTCAATTTGATGAATTGCATTTATTGGTTTTCATCTGTTGAGCTATCTCTGCCTGTCTGGAATGAATCCAATGTGATTGAGTCAAAGGAGCTTTCTGGAAGTGGTTTGCAAATATTTTGTTGAGGATTTTTGTATTGTGTTCATTGGTGAGCTTGGTCTACAACCTCTTTTCATGAGAATTTATTTTGTCTTGGGACCCAAGTAATACTGATTTCATATAAAGAGTTTAAAAGTGTCCCTTTTATATTTTGTGAAATAATTTGAGTAGTAATGGTGTTAATTCTTCATTTGAAAATCTTGTAGAATTCTATGGTGAATCTGTCCAGTCAGTCCTAAAATATTTTTAAACATTTATTTTTGCTCTTTTTATTATTATTTTTGCTCTTTTACAATTGCATACATGTAGACAATGCATTCTAATCATAGCTACCCCTTTCTGCCTTCCACTCCCCTTGAATATTCTCCTAGCATGTCTACCTCTTGCCTTTATGTCCTATTTTTTTTAAATTGGACAATATAAAATAATATGTGAGCAATAAAAGAAAATACATTTAGGATGTAGATAGTTGTGATTTTTGAGCTCCCAGTTCCACATGCTTAGGAACACATGATAAAGGTGAGAAATAGCAGTTTTGTCCATCTTCTGTGAGACTAAGTTCATTGTGTGAGCATACGGAACCTGGGCCCACAGAAGGCTGTCCACACTGTGAACACACAGAGACTGGACTCATGTGAGATTGGCCTACTTGTGAGCAGATAGAACCCCAACCCAGATAGGCCATCCACATTGTGAGCATATGGAACCCAGCCCATGAGAGGTTATCATGCTGTGAATACAGATACAGAATTCAGGGTTTTGGCAGGCGGTGTGGATTGCTGGACTGGAGCTGTAGCTCAGAGGTAGAGCGCACTTCCATAGTCTTAAATCTGATCCCGTACCCCTGTGCAGGAAGCTACTAATCATTCAACTGTCCACGGGTCAGAACACTGAATGTAGAAATACTTTCATCTCTGCCACCATCTGACACACATAGGGTACAGCAGCAACATGTGTAGTGCTTCTCGGGACAGTCTATAATCTTTTATTTGTAGTTGATAGATTTACAATTACTGTTTAGATTTCACTGCTTATTATAAGTCTGTCCAAATTATTTTATCTCAGTTCAACTTTGGTGGTTGAATGTGCTTAAAAACTCATAAAATTTCTTTTAGAATGATCAATTTAGTGGAATATAAATTTTTAAAGTATCTCCTCATGATGCCCTGAATTTCTTAGATATCTGCTGTAACATAGCCCTTTTCACTTCTAATTTTCTTATTTCCTTTTCTTTTGATTAATTTGATTGTCAATCTTGTTTATGGTTTCAAAGAACCAACTCTTTGTTTCATTGACTCTTTTTATTTTTTTCATTTATCTTTCACTGATTTCTGCCCTGGTAGTGATAATTTCTTGCCCTCTACTGCTTTGGTTTTGGTTTGATCTTGTTTTTCTCAGGCCTTAATGTATATCATTGTTATTTACTTGTGATTTTTTTTCCATTTTTAAATGTAGTCATTGAGTGCTATAAAACGTTTTCTTAGGACAGCCTTCCTTGGTTTCATAGACTGGGAACTGATGCCATGGGATTGGCGATTTTTGGAGGGGACATTTTCTTGGTTATTTGTGTTGTTTTTATCTTTAATGACAATTCGTGGACATCCTAATTAGGTCATTGATCTATTTCTTTGATATAGATTTTTTGTACCTTTATCCTATGATATATGTGTCTAGAAGGTATATGAGAAACCACATTTGTTTTACTGCTTTACAGATTTAAATCGGTAGATGATAGTTGAAACTAAACCTGGGGCCACTAGGTGCTGATTCTTGGGTGGGTTTCTGTGTTCAACTTGGGATCTCAACTGAGATGATGCTGATAAGGTCTATATATTCTGTTTTTGTTAATAGAAGTAGAAGTAGGAGGGAAGCCGGGTATACAAAAAAAATCATGATACATATTAGCTTTGAGAAGAAATGGAGGTGTGACAATTGGACGTTGTCCTTGTTAGGCAAATGCTCTTATCTGAGCTTTTCCCTTAGTCACTGCATTTTAAAACAACAATTTATTTTCTCTCTTTTCTTAAAATTTTCTTTTGTTGGGTGGCAAGATTGTAAGAACCTAAAGATGGGAAGGTTCACCATTGGACTAGACATTCCATTCAAGGAAGGACTGCTGCACCTAGGAATGCACTACAGTGAGACTTGTCCCAGACCTGTATAAGGACTGACATACCGACATGCCCCCATAGACTATCAAGGAACTCAAGAGAGATAGGAACATACAGTAGAAATACTGGGGACTAAAATTGGATGAGTGAAGGGAAATGCCCCTATCAATGGGGTGGCCCAAAGAGAGGCAACTTTGTATGCCGCAGAGGCCTGAACCCCCACAAAAATGGACAAGCCAGAGAGAATCCTGGGGTCCATAAAAGCAGACAGCCAGGAGGGTGGAAGGAGTAGAATGGATTGATGAAGGGATGAGAAGGAGGGGTTATGGAGGGAAGAAGAGATAAGTACTCAGTATGCTTGTAAAACTAGAAAAATAAAATAATGATTAAATTTTTTTATTTTATTTTCTTTCATTTAGTTTCAGTTCAGTTTGCTTTATTTTTGTTTCATTTCAGTTAATTTCCTTTCTTCTTTCTTTTTCCTTCATCTTTTTTTTTTTTTTTTAGGAAAATAGTTTATTTTGAAACTATCTTAATTTGAAATAAAAGACATCTGAGGGGGAGGACTAAAACAAGGTTTAAAGGTAAATTTTTTATTTGATGAACTTTTTACACCCCCCCACTTATTCACTAATTCCAAAGACAAGAAACTCTTCCCAAAAGTATTCAGCCACCCACAATAATGTTATTAATAGGGATATGGATTAATTTCGCAAAGAAACCAATGAATCTCATTGTAGTGAATCCTATTGTTGTGGCTGTCGTGATCGTCTGGAATTCTTTTCCATCAGGTTTGGTGCATCTTTTAACCAGACGAATTGAGTCCTTCACAAGTTGCCGACTTGGCTCAACAAACTGCATTACCTGATCCGTGATTGCCTGACAGAGGACCAGTCAGCAGCCAAGACATGAAGCTTCCTTCATCCTTTATTGCTATGGCACTTGATGTATGGTCAGACTGCCTTGAAAACCACGATCCTCCTGCTCATCCTCCTAAAACACTGGGATTACTGTGCTGGACTCCTTAAAAATTAAAACAAAGCAAGCAAACAAAAAAAAGCATCATTAGTAGCATTTGTAGGATTTGCAATATGCATTCACCTGTAATCCAATTCACTTCAAATGACCTTATGATGTTACAGAGAAGTATATCTTATAATAACAAATTATTCTTAATTTTTCTCTCTTGTCCTTATTGTGTTGATGTCATTCATTTTAATTATATGCAAACATATATGTTATATAATATACACATACAAGAATAAACAAATGTATTGTTGCTTTATATTTCTGTTATATCGATTAGACTTTAGAAAAGTGAAAGCTTCTATTTCACTTTTACTTATTCCTTTTGTAATGCTTATGAGATTCTGTTCTACATAATTTTCCTTTTTTCTAAAGAACTCTTTCTAAAGTTTCTTTCAAGGAAAGTCACCAGTAACAAATTGCTCAGTTTTTGCATTTCTGAGGAAATCCTTCTCTTCTTTACTTTTGAAGGATGATTTTGCAGAATACAGAATTCTAGGTCAATGATTTTTTTTTAACATTTTGAATATCCCACTGCACACTTCTTGCTCTCATGGTTTCTGATAAAAGTCAGACGTAATTCTAATCTTGGCCCTTCAGTAGGTATGATGTTCTTTCTCTTTCTGGCTTCTTTCAGGATTTAAGATTTTACCTTTGTTTCTCTGTGGCTTGAAAAAGATGTAGCTGAGAGAAGTTTTTCCTGCTATTTGTCCTGCTTAGTATTCTCTGGATTTTGTGAATTGATAGTTTTCTGACATTGCTTTAGTAAAAAATTTTTCAGCCATTATTGTCTCAACTATTTAATCTCTCTTTTTTATTACATTTTGAATGTTTCATCTTTTGTAGTATTTGAATATTTTAGGTTTTACTCTAAGGTTTCCCGAGCTCCACCTTCCAAGGCCACAATAACAGAGCAGCACACTATCCACCTGACATGCTTATGTGGAATCTAGGGATCTAAACTCAGGTCCTTTTGCTTGCGAGATAATGGCTTTGGGCACTGAACCATCTCCCCATCCCTTGCCCAAGTGCTCTTAAATGCAGTATGTTTTGTCCACAAGATCTCTTAATGTCTTAATTATAATTTTTAGTTCCCAGAGTGTTAACTTTAATTTCACAGTAATCATTACCTAAGCCTAGTTTTTGCAGGAATCACAAACCTGCCACATATTGCCAAGTCTCAGTTGTTCTCCATGAATCCTTCAACCGTTTGTCAAAACCAGTACCATCCGGATGCTGCAGCAAAGTTTTGTAGTGAGGTTGTGACCCAGTTGAACTATGGTTGCATCAACTTCTATGTCCCAATCCTGGAAAAACTCTTTTCTAGGCAGCTGAAGCTTTCAAAGGAAAAGAAATTACTTTATCTTAGACTTTCTTTTTTAATGAGTCTGACTTTTCACAACACAAAATCCCCACAGTATGGTATTCATCTCTCTTGCTATCCTAGTGCAAAGCACTACATTTTTTTTTCAAGTGACAATTTCACTAATAACCACATCTGCTCTGCTGTCTTCCCCTTCCTCATCTGAAACTTTAAAGCTGCTCTCCTATACTGAACAAACCATTATCTTAATTGTTTTCATAATCTTTAAATTTAACTTCACAAAAGTCTTTGTTTCCTTCATCACAAGTTGGACCCAAATGATTCATGTCTCTCTTAGCATTACTATTTTCCAAATGTTCTGCTCAGTGGCTTTTTCAGGCCATATCTTCAATGTTTTCAAACATTTCCACATTTTTCCAATAAACAGCTCAAAATCAAGGAATCCACATAACCAAATTTATGGGTAACACCCTGTTTTTGTGATATCAAATTCTGATGCAATTTCTCTTTAGCGTTGCTGATAAATACGTGACCATAAAATTAATACAGATTTTATCTATGTCATAGTTAGGCACAGGTGTCAACTTGACAGTTGAGGGTTTGAGCTCTGGTCACATTTGTAGAGAATTAGTGGTTGAGTTAAGCCCAGAGCAGACCTGCAGGAGATTGTCTAGCTGATGGGAAGGCCCAGCCCATGATGGGTGGGACTAGGCTCTGGAATAAAATACTATGAGCTGGTTGAGAGAGTTGGCATCCTTGTGTACACTTGGCCAGCATGTTGGTCTGGCAAGTAAGGATTGTCCCTCTCTCAGCTGTTGTGTAGAGATGGTGTGGCCAGTTCCCTCGGCCCTGGTGTTGGTGCATGCTCTTCTGCCAAAGTGGACTAAGAACTGAAACCAGTAATCGTAAGAGAAGGTGGGACCCTTGTTCTCTTAAGCCTTTTGATGGTCATTTGTCAGTAATCTTGCAGGCTAACTGCAACAATCTGCTTTTAGAGAATCTCAGCTGACATGTGTTCTATGTTGGAGTGACCAAGTATTCATTTCTAAATGTCTGAATCTTCAGTCCTGATGATCTTTATTTCCTGGGAATGAAAGGAGTAGAAAAATCTACAGTATTCCATTACTTTTTGTTTTGTTGAGACATTGTCTTGTTATATAACCCAGACTGGTCTAGCATTTATGATCCTGGTGAGTCAACATCCTAAATGCTGGAATTACAGACATGAACCACTATGCCTAACTTCCATAATCTTTTACTGTTAGACATAGAAATGCTAAGAGATGGTCCAAAGAACTGTCTGTTTTTGACACAGTCTTCTTTGCTCCAGCAGAGCTTCAGAAACACAATTTCACCTGGGTTATTGGGATCAATTATTATAGCTCTTATATCTTGGTTCTGTGGTTTGAGGAACCCAAATGACCATGTGATTTATCTCAAACTTCAATGAAATAAAACCATTGGTCAGTACTAGAAGCATTCCTGCATTCTGGGCAACTTAGATCTCTAGTTCTACAGAATTCAAAGTTGTGGGGATAGGGTTTGAAGCTATGCTAGTGAAACTGTGCGCGTCTATTGATTATCATTGCAAACTGTGTCACCTCCCCCCAGGCTCATGTGTTTGAATCCTTAGATGGTTTTAATGTTTGGGTTTTTGGGAAACTTCTAGCACCTTTGGGAGGTGGATCTTTGCTGGAGAGAGGCAAGTCACAGAGGTGTCAAGGGGGCCTTGAGGCCAAATAACTAGACCTTCCTTCTTTCCTCATTTGCTCTTGCTCTCCCTACCCTCCAAATGACTGTGGTGATAAGAACTGGCGTCCTGTTCTGCCTCCAACCATGACTTCTGTTATGTGATTCACATCACAGTGGACTTTATCCCCTCTGGGAATGTAAGCCACACACATCTCCCTTTTCCCTTTAAGTCGTGCATTCATATCATCACACAGCAATAAAAGAAAAGTACCTGAAGCACCGTATTTATCTTCAGCCTGCCATCATGCCCACTTGGCACACAGTCTCTTGAACAAATATTGCAATGACTGGTACCCCTAGAAGTTCTCACCCTGTGTATGTTATGAAGAACTCCCTCTGCAGAGGCTAGCCTTTAGTGAGCTGCCACATGAAACGTAGGCATCTTTCTCTTCTGTACTATTTATTGGGAGGTCAATTGCCATATCTTTCACAAAACTCAAAGAAGTTCTTCTAGCTACTTCTGAAGAAAATATGTTCTCTTTTTCCACCATGTGGGCTCCGGGAATCAAACAAATCTCCAAGTGTTCATGAAGGCGTCTTTGCCTACTGAACCATTTCCCTGGCCCTGAAGAATGTTTTAGCAAATCAATCTTTCACTTATAATTTTGATACTCTAATGTCACAAATATCAGACTTTTTGGCATTATGTCATGAGTTCCCGAAGTTATATTCCTTAATTTGCTTTTTGGACCAAATGAGTTTTGTTGATCTGTTTTCACATTTATTGATTTTTTTTTTTGCTCCGACACTTCATGTTATAAGAACAATTCAATGAATTTTAAATTTTATACATTCTTATTTTTTTCAGTTTTACAGTTTCCATCTCAGAACTAACTTTTTTTCCTCTTTTGGGACGCCTACAGTTCCATTCATTTTAACAGTGTTTACCTTGACCTCGTGGGACATGTTTGTAGTAGCTCCTGAAGTACTCAATGAGTCTAACATCTGGATCGTCTCAGAGTTTGGCATCTGTAGAATGTATTTCCCTTGAGAACTGGTTATACCGTCCCAGTTCTTTGAATATTGATTACTTTTTAATTGCATTTTAGACATTTCTAACATTATGTTATACACCTTTTGTTCTCTTCCAAGTCTCTGGAGAATGCTGTTTAATTAGCAGGCGATCAGCCTCATTAGGGCTGCACTTCCCTCTTACTGTTTGCAGCTGTGGTTCCAATGTAAACCTAGCTTTCAAAGCCTTTGTTCTTCCATTAGTTCTGGCAGGCTTCCTGCGAGGAACACCCTAGGACGGGGCGATGATGGCGTGGTGCTCTGGGTTTTGCAGTTACCACTCTGCTGTTTTGGCTGCTCAGATAGGCACAGCTGAAGGATGACGTTGAATCTTCTTTTCCACTTCTTTCTTCTCTAGGATCTCTCCCACACTCTTTAACTCCCAGGGATTCTCACCCCATCCCCAATCTCTTGGTCCTGACTTCCCTCAGTGTTTTACGACCCCTGTCTGCTGCTGTCATGGCTTGAGGGTGAGCTGTCCCCACAGGCTCATGTGTTTGCAACCTTAGCTGATGCTGGTGTTTGGGAGGTTGGCAGCTTTGGGAGGTGGAAGCTTGCTGGAGGAAAGCCTGTCACAGGGAGTGGGCCTTGAGGTTTTGGTGGTCCAGCCCTACTTCTTCTAGCAGTGTTCTGCTTGCTTTTGCTGTCTCCATGATGAACCCTAACCCTAACCCTAACCCTAACCCTAACCCTAACCCTAACCCTAACCCTAACCCTAACCCTAACCCTAACCCTAACCCAAGAGGCCTGCGGCTGCTGCCCACTTTGGCTTTTCCACCATAATGAGCAGTATCTCCCCTCTGCAATGACAAATCAAATAACTTTAACCCCTCTTCAGTTCCGTGTGTGTGTGTGTGTGTGTGTGTGTGTGTGTGTGTGTGTGTGTGTGTGTGTAATGGCGTACTTGAGTGTGTGTGCCTGCAAAGGCCCAAGGGTGACATCGGGAACCATCCTGGATTGTTCTAACCTCCTTATTGCTCTGCTCTGGGGTTTCCCAGGCTCCACCTTCCAGGTGGGAATTACAAACTGCTGTCATTGCTGCCTGGTGCTTTTCTGTGGGATCTGGGACTCAGGTCCTCCTGCTTGCGAGGCAGAGGCTCTAACCCCTGAGCCACCTCTCCAGTCCTCCCTTTTGATTATTTCTGTATGAGTA
This sequence comes from Typhlomys cinereus, assembly GCA_023101885.1. Taxonomy (NCBI): domain Eukaryota; kingdom Metazoa; phylum Chordata; class Mammalia; order Rodentia; family Platacanthomyidae; genus Typhlomys; species Typhlomys cinereus. Next base: position 48,009 of record JALPQD010000002.1, read on the forward strand.
TTATTTCACACAAGCAAAAAAGAGAGAGAAACTCTGGCAGCTGCATGGTTCTGTGTAGGTCCACCGATGGGTCACGGTCAAAAGATGAAAGAGTAAAAAGCAAAGCGGCAACACAGGAAGCTTGCCCCTTGAAAGACTCCGCCCTGTTCCTCCCCTTCCTGCCCGGCAGCAGTTGTTCACTTTCACAGTCTATGCATTGCTGCATTACTTCTTTTTGTACTTCGTCTGAGTTTTCCATTGCAACCATCAGGAAACAGCTGAGGTGGCCTTGCTCCGTTTTGGCTGCCTCTAGGCGTTCCAGACCACGAGGGCTGCAGTGTCGCTCTAGGGCACGGGAGTGTTCTGCCTGAGAACATGTGTTTTCACTGGTGAGCAGAACATGCGGGTGAAGGAGAAATTGCATCGAATATACCACAGGGAAAGAGAGGGTTTTGATTTCAATGAAAAGAAGGTGGGAGCATCTATCATCTATGGAAAAATTTTGAATTGCTTTTGGAACCTACCACTCAGTGCTCAGTCTTTGCTGCCAGACACTTTGGAAACATGAGATTTTCTTGTCCCTAAAGCACGATGTCTGCTGGCATGTACATGGTAGTTAGTGTCTGCAGTAGCCAAGGGTTGTAGCTGGTATGAGTTTTTCAGTTGAATCCCTGAGTGGGGCCTGAACCCCCTGACATAGTCAATTGATTGCTTTCCTTTCCTTTGAGAACACATAACACTCTTAATTTAAAACACCCTGTTCCCTACCTCAGGGAATTTTTTTTTATTTCTTTCACTCTTACAAAGTTGATAAGTACTCCATTCCCCTCCCTCCCTCCACCCCTCTCTGTACCCCCTTGCTCCCTCCCTCCTTTTCCCCTTCCTTTCCCCCTCCCTCCTTTTCTCCCAGTGGGCGCCTCCCCATTCCTGGAGCATCCTGTAGTGAAAACACTCTGGTTTTAAGTGAGATAGGCCAAAACCATTGTGCCTTAGCTTGGAAGGTCTGCTACATCGCTGCACCGGGGGAAAGAACATCACTCTCGCTTTCTTATTTATAGCCCCTTTATTTAGAAATCATGTCTATTTCATCTTTTGAGATATTTATTGTTTTTATCCTTTATTGCAGACTAACAATTTTTGCTTTACATGAAGTCGTAAATAAGAGACCTTTGACTCCCCGTTAAGGAAAAAGGAAGTTGTAATTGGAGTTGGCTTTAAACCCACAAGTCTTGCCTAGCAGAAGTAATGCAAAAGGTCATGGCACTCAAGCCCCACCTCCTTTCTGGCAGAGTTTTCTTGTGCCTCAAGGGGCTCTGCTGCACGTGGCAAAGGACTCTTTGGCTCCTGGCCTCAGTCACTGGGGAAGAAATGTCAGAGGAAGGGTCAATGATTTTTAGATTGGGGAACAGCCTGCAATGTAGGGAAATGGTTGGGTGGAATGTAATGCTTTTGACAGAAATAAAGATATGTAAAACCCACTGGCCAGTCTTGCTCACGGAAGGTTTTAGAAACTTTCATTTTATCCTAATTAAAAATAACTGAAGAATCATTTAATCCAGGGAGAGGAGCGGCCTCCGGGTTGCTGAATGAATCCTAAAGCCTGAGACATTTCTAGAGCTTCACAGACACCTGATGCCTCTTCTGGGGTCCTTCCCAAGGCAACACTTTCTTACAGTAATCCTCACAGAGACTTCAAGTTTAAAGCAGCAATAATGAATGTTTGGAGGAGGAAGTTTAAGAAAAGACGCATGTATTTTTTTCCTTACTAAATAGCTCATTAATTACAGTCCCCTGACAGCATGGCTCACGTCGCTTGACACTCAATTTCATCTACAGGTCACATCCCTATTTCTCCCCCAGGACCAGAGGGCCAATCAGCTGGGCATACCTGGGAGGGGCTCCGCAGTGTGGGGCAGGGAAATAAACAGTTGAGTTGTGTCAGAGTTAAAGTTGAAATCACCACAAGGCCATGACACAGGGTGGGCATGGGGCTCCTGTCTGATTGGGCAGGGGGAGCCAGGCTGAAAGTGAGTAAAAGAAAGTGGTTCAAGAATAGGACGAGGTGGTCCTGGATGGCTGCTGTACTGAAATTCACATTCATTGATTAAGATGGAATGGGGTGAAGAGCGCATGTGTGTGTTGGGGGCAGACTGAATTAGACATGTCAGGTTGCCCTAAAGGTACACGACATAATCAGCCGCTACCGGAGAGGTCTCTTTGTGCTTTTTTAAACCCTTTCTGCTATAATTGTGGCTATGGAGTGTACTGCAAAGAAACATTTTCCTATCCATTAATTCTGCTTTTTATAACTCCAATTATTTTCGAGAATCTTTTATTGTAACATCCCATGTGCCAAATGATTAAAAAAATAAGAAGCGAAGAATTGGAGAAGATGGAAAAGAAGTGACAGCAAAATAAAACCGCATCCATCATTGGACCTCCTGGGGCAACTGCTGTAGTATTTTAGTGAGACTTGCTGGAATCTTGGTAAGGGTCCTTCCCATTTTTATTTCCAAACTAAGCAACAGTTTCTCCTGCCAGAGTTTGTTTAGATTCATTGAGCTTTCAAAATGTGTCCCGAGGCCCTCCTTGAGTTCAGAGCTGTTCTGTGCACTGTCGACGAGTGGTAGGGACAATGCTGGCCAAAGCTTTGTCCTCGCTTGCCGACATACTGCTGAAGGTCAGGGCGCAAACATGAGCAAAGTCTGTAAACATGTGCTGTGTTAGCTGTGGGAAAGAGAGAAAGTAAGGTACAGAGGGACAAGGACTCTTGGTGATCTCAAAGCTTACAGTTTTAAAAAAATCTTCTGGGAATGATTTACCTAAAGTATGCAGGAAGGAATAGCAACAGCAAGTACTAAAGCCCTGCGGTGAGAGGTGTTCAGGGCAGGGTACCTGATATAGAGCGTGAGGAGAGGTACAAAGACAAGGTCAGTGCATAAGTGACCAATTTCAGTGACTTTGACCTTTACTGGAGGCACCATGAAAAGCCTACGGAGCCCTGTGAACCAAGAAAGGTTATGCTATATCCTAGAATTGCTCTGGCTAACAGGATCTGCATGAGGCAAGGGTAGACCACAGCGGAGGCCTTTGTGCTCATCTGGAGGGAAATAATAGTCGCCTGGTCCAGGGACAGCAGGAGAGGCACTGTAAAGGGATGAACTCAAGGGCAGTCGTGACATGATTTGCTGATGGAAGAGGTGGGGGACATGAACAGAACAGGAGTTCACCGTGGCTCAGAGGCATGAATAGAAAAGGAGTTTGCAGTGACTCAGGATGTTTGGCTTGAGCAATTGGAGAGATGGAGTCATCTTTGAGTTGCTGGGACAGACTCCAGTAGTGTAGGTTTTGGGATAGAAGACTAATAGCTTGATTTTGGACCTGGGAGGCTCATTAGTCTTCCAGTAGAGATGCCGAGCAGGTCAGGCAGTTCAGTGTGGGTGTCACACAAATGTCAAGCTGGACATGTCACCGTGGGGAGCATCACTGGCATGTAGACAGTGTGAAAAACACGAGATCAGACACAATCCTGAAGGCACTCAACGGAACAGATGTGGGGAAGATCCACACCTAAACCACTGGGCAGGCTGAAGTCAGGAGGTCAGGGAGATGAGAGGACATCAGACGAGACCATGAAGTGGGAGGGTACCAAGGATGCCATCACCAAAGGACAAGAGGCACACGCTGCAGACGCCAGGCCCGTACAGGATACAGGGCAAGGACCGTGGGTGGCTGTGTGGGGCATAATTCATATGGTTTTGAGTGGTGATTTGCAAGTGTGAATACCCTTGTGTGAGCGCTGAGGGACTGTGATATGAAGAAACATGTCAAGAGAGCGCGAAGTGTCTTCAGAGGTTGCCTGGGTGGTTCTGCAGCGCTGGGCGTGGTTAGGGAGATGCTAGAAGATGAGGCTGGAAAGGGTCCGACAGGTCTTGGGAGTTCTGCTGAGGAAAGCAGACTGCACTGGTCATTTGCTGTATGGACTGATGATTAATGAAATCATTCCGGTCTGTTTTCCTGTTGTTTCTGTGTTATAGCTGCTGAACGGTGCATTCTGAGCGGTGGACCCAGGAATCGCGGTCAGTCTGTCTTGTTCCTGTAACCACACTGCTTTCTCCAGGGTTGAATGGTGGTGTTGCACTACAAAGCAACGCGTCTTTTTTTTTTTTTTCACTTTAGAAAAATATAGAAATTTACAAAGTGTTGTCCAACGAGGAAGGGTTTACACTATACGTTGCAACAACAAAATAATTCTTGAAGAGTCTCCTCCCCTAACTGCCTACCACAAAGTTCCACTATACACAGCTCCCAACCCTATCCGCAATACTTTTCCCCAAGATATTGCGAACTTTGGCTTTTCTCCCTAACAGGCCTCTCCTCTCATCCCCAGCCTCACTCCGTTCCTTCTCTATGCCTTTTTGTTTGTTTTTAACCCAGCTGTAATCTTAATCTGTTTTATTTTAATTTTTGAGCCACTTTAGATATTTGAGGGTAAATGGGAGAGGAAGGCACAAAGGAAAAGACAAAGTGTTAAGAGAATAGTTGATGTGGGGGAAAAAAGCTGTACTTGGTGTTGGGAATCAATCTAAGGACCTCTTGGGCAATTGTTTTAAATAAATTTTTTTATTATTTATTCAACTGTGAGTGTGTGTGTGTGTATGTATGTATGTGTGTGTGTGTGTAGAACCACGGACGAATTCAGGAACCACCATGGACGCCTCCACCTCCTCCTTGTTTACTCTGCCCGGGGATTCACAGGCTCCGCCCTACCAGGACCGGAAACTCAGGCCGCCCCCGCTTCCGCCTGGCGTCTATACGTGGGGTCTGGGATCCAAACTCAGGACCTTCCGCCTGCAAGGCAGAGGCTTCACCCCTGAGCCACCTCTCCAGCCCCGGGCAATTCTTTTTAAAAATTAATACTCTGGGCTGGGGGGCGTAGCTCAATGGATAGAATATATGCATGAACGTAACTGGGTGTGGTGGTCCACACCCGTCATCCCCGCACTTGACGAAGAGGATTGAGCATTCCAAGTCACTTCTGTTAGCTTGAAACAGCCTAGAATACACAAGACACGGTCTCAAAAATAACACTTGGTCTGGATGTGGTGGCTCATGTCTGGAACCCCAGCATTCAGGACCCCACAAAACAATGTGTTTTGATCCATGTGTTGGGTAGGCGCCTGGCAGCAGCGTGGCGCCTGACTTTGGGGTAGGCATGATCTTTGAAATGAACTTGAGCTGGGAAGCCCTTATATCGCCTACATGAGCTTTGAATGTGTCCTTAGGTCGTCAGCTAGGTAGGCTGTCTAGGTGTACCATGCCGTCCTGGTGAATACATGCCTACTAGGTGAGCCAACCTGGAGCCTACTAGGTGAGCCAACCTGGAGAGGGAGCACATGCCGGAGGGGTGGCTAAAGAAACTCTGACCCAAAGCTGAACCTAGTGATGTGTCCTGTTGGGGGTCCAGTATTATTTTGTCAAGATCCGTGGCCTGTTTTATCACAGGGAGCATATGACATCATTCAAACAAAGGACCAGGAAGAGAAAAGCCTGGAGCAATCTAATTAAAACAAGAAGCTCTGCTTCTTCTGCAAATGTAAGGTGATTTTTAAGTCAATGTCACCACAGCGACTCAATGGGGGAGCATAACTCTCTGAGCATCTTCTGCAGTAAGACTTTATTATGATGAGGGGGATAAAGAAATATCCATGAGATGTGCACATCTGAGGATAACGAGAACCCCAAACCATGACATGTCCAATGAACTGTTTAATTGGAAAGGATTTTTATCGGAGACAGCGGCTGCCCTCCCGGCTCTCTAGCGATGATGGGAAGTTAAGCAGTGTCAGTCATCATCAACACTGCCCACAGCCCAATGGCAGAATGGAATCATATAAATGCAAATTATGCTGTAATTAAAGAGGAAAGAGGCGAGATGCAAAAACATGTAGCTGAGCATGGCCTTTGATCTTCCACTGCCTTGGAGACTCTAGCAGGCTCTGAGGCTTCGCTTTGACTTTCTCCTCTTCACTGTGGATGGGGCAGAAGGTTAGTGAGGGGGAGCTGCAAGGGTGGGCTGGAGGGAGTCTACCATCACCATGTGTAGACAAGGTCATAGCGATAGGAGGCCAAGCCCTCATGGGGTCAGAGTTGGCTCCTGCTGCCTTCTGCTTCTCCCCACTGCTTGCTGTCATACCAGGGACCCAGCATGAGGGTCCTCTGGAGAAGGAGGTGGGGTGGCAATGCCAAGATGGCTTTCATCAGCTGTGATCACAATTGGTTTTAATTTTTTATTTCATGCATTTGTGTATGGAGTGCATGCACGCAGGCATACAGGTGCACATACGTGGATGAATTTACACAAGTGCATTTGAGTGTGTGGGTCTGTGGAGGCCAAGGGTGATAATGGGTATCACGATTGCTTTTCTACCTTATTGAGCATGGATCTAATTAAACCCAGTACAAGCCACCAGAGTTAGTTTGGCTAGTCCCAGTTTGCTGTGGGGATTCCCAGACTCTGCCTTCCAGGGCTAAAATTACAGGTGAGCATTTTTATATGGGATCTAGGGATCTGAACCCAGGACCTTCTGCTTATGAGGCAAAGACTTTAACCACTGAGCCACTTCTCCAGGCTCTTTAATTTAATTTTCTAATTAAAACAAAGCCTATAAATAAGCAAAAACTCTCCTTTTCTCTGACCCTCTTCTCCCACACTTAATATTCTCACAAGTGTCCTTGTTCTTTTTTTATTTTTTATTTTTTTTAACATTTTTTATTATTATTTCCACTCATACAAACTTAATAGGTAGATCAGTTCCCTCCCCCTCCTCCTCCCCCTGACCCCCCTGCTCCCCCTCCCTCCCTCCCCATCTCCCAGTACCTCCCCCCCAATTCCCAGAAAGTCCTTTTTACTGATACATATTTTCATTTCCTCCATATATACCACTTTATGTCATGAGGCCTTTCCCATACCAGCATTTTTAGTACATTTTGTCCTTTTTATTTTTACATTTTACAGCTGCTTAGTACTCATTGGATGACTCATACTTTACTGTTCCTCTATTTGTGGACATTTAACCCATTGCCAGCATTTTGGTGCTAAAAACAAGGGCCATTGATTGGTGCGTCTGCTTTCCTTGCTCTACCACGACCGTGTTCATTTTGGTATCCATAACACATAATATAGCTCCTAATATGTAGCAGATGCTCACTCAATGGGAGCCAATTAAACTGAACTCAAAAGATCCCATAACAAGCAGCCATGATGAACATGGCTACCAGCTGCTTATAAATCGAGTAACTGGCTACGCATGTAGAGTGTTATTAGGAGGCCTGATGAGATCTTCGTTCCCTCCCCTCTCAATTCCAGCTCTTTCATATCCGTTTAGCTTCTAGCTCTTATTCTTGTTCAATAGTAAATGTTCTACTCTCCGTTTCTATCACTTACCTCTCAATGGGGGTTTCTGGGCCTCCCTTTTCTAGCTATTTCTCAGATTCCAAGCATGTCCGTTGCAAAGAGGCACAAAGCTGTCCTGAGAGCCAGACAGCAAGGTCCTGCGGTGGCAGGTTAAACTGACTCATGCACGTTCTGCCAGATAGTCCTTCAGGGCCCCAGAGTGGAGCTTCAAGATCAGATAGTCAGAGTTCACTTGCTAGTGGGCGACACTGGGCAAATCACTTAATTTCTGCTTTGTTCTATGAAGCAATCTTTGTTCTTTGAGCTTCTATAACAAAATGATAGAGGCAGCTTAAATGACAAAAATTTATTCTATTTCTGAAGCAAGTTCAAGGCAGATTTGTTGATTGATGAAGAGCTGCCTTTTAGTGTAGCATGACTTGGTAGAAGAGTTCTCTGGATCCTTCTTTATAATGTTAGCTAATATCTTCATCCAAAATCTCAGTCTTTTAATATCCTCTTGGCTCGCTGGAGGACAGGAAATCCAGATGATAGCTCCTACCTGAATATGAAAGGACCAATGAGTTCACACATGTGAAGGTTTACGGTTACTGTTATTGGCATGCAGAGTAGGCATAGTGTGGGATCTGCCTATCAGCAGTGGGTCTTCGCTAGCTCATCTGGGTAACCATCTCTGAGCAGGGAAGGTTAACCTTCCCTTGGGGAGAAATTTGCTGTCCTTGGTGATCTGAAGGTGGAATTCTCCTACTGTTATTTGAGGGAATTTAGTTGTGATATCTGTTCATAGCTATATTTGGAGCACCGGAAAGGGAATCGCCCTCTCCCAGTTTGTATTATGTCATAAGAATATTACAACACAGGTAAGAATACTTTCTAGACCCAGAGGGACATGTACATAAAGTGCCCATCTAAAGCATGCTTTTCCCATGTTACACTGCAGTGTCTCTTTCTTAGGAGTGTGCACACATGACCTTGATAAGTTTCATGTAGGAAGAAAACAGCCTGTAAATTTCCATCCATTTCCAAGTTGAAAGGCAAACCCATGCCATGGTGACAGCCACGATCCCTCTCTGCGATGGCAGGATGACCTGTGCTGAGCTTTGTTGATGGAATAAAACAGAATTAATTGTATGTGTTCCTGACAGCCTGTCAGTTAATACATCCGTTGTTTCAATACAGAGGAGGTTTGTCCTTGGAGGGATCTGTACAGGTGGCGATCAGGAGAGTTTATGCATCCTTTCCTGAGAAGGGTCATCTCTCGCCCTGCTTAAATACAGATTTCTAGTCGCCAGAGAAGCCAAGTCAGCAGGTCTAGGGTTAGGTCTGGGAATCTGCGCTTCACTCTGTGTTTCAAGCAATTGTTATAGTCCGGTATATCTGGAAGCCTTGGCAGAGTGGTTAAATGCTTAATCTTTGATCAGAGTTGACTTGAATTTTGACTTTTTGACTTGTTGACTGGATGTCATTGGACAGGTTGCTCCACCTGGCTAAAGCCCATTCCTTCCATCAGTTAAATAGGGATTATAATAGTACATACTTCAAAGAGTTTAAAAATTTATTATTATTTTATTATTATTATTTGTGTGTGTGTGTGTGTGTGTGTGTGTGTGTGTGTGTGTGTACATGTACATGTGTCTTGGCATTTGTTTGCAGGACAGAGGACAGCTTTATGGAGTCACTTTTCTCCTACTTTACATGGGTCCCAGGAATTGAACTCAGGTGGTCAGGTTTGTACAACAAATGCATTTACTCGCTGAGCCATCGCACCAGCCCTTCAAAAGTTTATGTGAGCTTTGTAACCTGATGTGAGAAAATGAATGGAAATCAATGAGTTCAGTCCCTGATGCCTGGTATATAACACATGTAACTTATTTAGCCCCAGCATACCATTAAATGTGGGCATTACTGTTTTGATTCTTACTTTGACATGAGAAAACTGATACACAGACAAGAGAAACTAGTCAAAGACCCATGGACAGAACATCAGAAATACTACATTAATCACCTGGAACCAGACCAGCCAAGTTTCTCCCCAGGGAAATTTGCGGAAGACTGGGGCGGTAAGATTGTAAGAGCCTAAAGATGGGGAGGAGCAATGATACTCAAGATACTCCATACAAGTTAGGGCTGAAGTAAGCCATAATAGGACTTTGCAAGACCTGCGCAAGACTGACCTATCAATGACCCCCCAAAGTCTAGCATGGATCACAGGTATTGGGATCCTTAGAGGCAAGGGATTAACAGTCACAATAGTGTTCCCGTACTAAAGGGGGAGCACAAGAAAGGGCACTAGGCAATGCTACTGTGTTCTTACACCTCATTAGAGTAGAAGACGCAGAGGGAAGTTTGACATTCACACTACAGGATGCTCCAGGGATTGGTGGGGGGAAAGAAGAGGGGACTGGGAGAAAGGAACGGACGGGGGTGAAAAAAAGGGGAAAAGGGGAGAGGGAGCAAGGGGGTCCCGGAAGGGGTGGAAGGAGGGAGGGGACCGGGGTACCTATTAAGTTTGTATGACTGGAAAAAAAAAAGAACTACACACACACACAAAAAAAAAAGACCCATGGTCTTCTGGGAGGAAATAGAGTGTGGAATTAGGATACATATTTTGAATATGACCTTACTCTTTACCTATTGTAAATTGTAAGTATGAACCCCAATGTATAATATAAAAGAATAATATTAGAGGGTTTTCTTCAAAAAATGAAATCACTAAATTCAGAACTGACAATCTTTATCAGGTGATAGGCAGATCAGAGACTAGAGAGCACATACTTGACTTTCTAGCTAGTGTTAGAAATATAATTTGTTAAGACAGCACTTTCTTTTTTTAAAATTTTTTTATTAAAAATGTAATTATACATTTAAAAAATTTTTTACCAGTTCCCTCCCTCCCCCCTCCTCCCCCCGAACCCCCTCTTCCCCCTCCTCTCCATCCCCATCCCCCAGTGCCTCCCCCCCAATTCCCAGAGAGTCCTTTATTGTGTACGCCTGACTCTCCACTGGGTCCTCCTCTCTGATGACATATAAGGACCCAGTGGCATTTCCATAAGCCCTTTCTCTTGTTCCCCTTAAGCATAGGAGCACTACTATGGCTGTCAATCCCTTGCCTCCAGGGGTCTCGGTGCCCTTAACAGATGCTAGACTTTATGAGGGCAACAGTGCGCTGGACATTGCGCAGGGCATGCAAAGTCCTATTATGATTGCTTTGGCCCCAACTATTGTTGAGAATCTTGCAAATCGTTGTTCCTTCCATCCTTTTGCTCTTACAATCTTACCGCCCCCTCTTCCGCAAATGTCCCTGAGCTCCAGGATGGGGAGAGATTAGGCTGGCCTGGTTCTATGTGATTGATATAGAGTCTCTGAAGTTCTGGATTGTGGTTTGTTGATTTTCTTTTGCAGTTTTGCTGCTCCTGCAATGCCCTTCACTCCATCCTGCTGGGCACTGTATGTCACCCCCTGGCCAGAGACAAAAAGCTGTTAAACCGGAGTAAGATAGCACTTTCAAAGGTGGAAGTGTGCCAGAGATCTGGGAAAAGTCAGAAGCCCAAAGGAACTGGGGGCCCTAAGAGTCATGAACTTTACGGCTCATTTGCATAGCACCTGGCATCTCCCACACTGGGAGACGATGGGATTTTCTTGCATATGGTCTGTCCTTCACATGTAGTCTTTGGTTAGCCTTTGTCAAGTCTTTCCCTCTGTCATTGATTTCTCTCACATGCTAACCTTGATGGGTTTCTCCATGCCTTATGTTTGGCAAAAACTCTCCTTGAGATCTGTGGTCCCAGATGCCTTTTGGAGTGGCTTGAGTATGATGCTCAGATATTTGTAATTTCTCCATATTCATGAGGCACATTGGTCTTTTTTGAAAGGAACTACAAAACTTCCTTCCCACTTTATATGTTGGGGTGGGGGGGGGGCTTTGGAGCCTCCATAGTAGGAGCTGGCTGGAATCTCTGGACCAAAAGGAATTTAATTTTAAACTGGCATATCCTAGAAGACCCGAATTTCACAAGATTAAAAATACAAGCTCTAAGCAGAAGTAACCAGAATTATACCAATAGTTTCAGAAAGAGTAAAAGACAGAGAAGTCATGGCCTCAATGACCTCAGATGATCCTTCCCTGTGTGGCTTGTACCTATAGTGTGATCTCTTGGATTATTAAAAACAACAGTAACAACACACTGATGGTCATGTATTGAGCAAGTAATAAAATACAAAAGAGCAATTTTAAGAAGAAACACAGTGGAGAAATAGATGACAAGGAAAATAATGTGATATTGCGATCTTTGATTACCAATAGTTCCCTGGAAAAATAACAAAGAAAGCCAAGACAAGTGAGATTGCAATTCTCTGTAAATGGGGCTCATCTTAGGACATACTTTTACTGTTGTTTGAAAAGAATTTTCAAGTCTTTCAGCCTTGAAAGCAGCCTTGAAAGTGGACACTCACGAAGCTAGAGGTTTCATTTTTAGACAGTAACTGTTTAAGTTCTCTTCAGTTTGGGTGGGTGAGGCTCACCCTGAGAAGGTGTCAGAGACATCAGAAGCTATTTATACCCTTGACAAGGCTCATCCATCAGCATTGCTTTAGCTGTTATAATTTATAAGTGTCCTAGATATCCACAAATTTTAGCTGCAAACACAAGCTACGGGTCTTGGCTTTCAGGTGAGGACTCAGAATGTACACCTTGCTATCGGGCCATGGGTAGGGTAGTCCCCAAGGCTGTTGACAGCAAGTCATTTTGCTCTGGGAATTCCCTTAACACTGGTTATGACACAAAGCTATGGAGTAAAGGATTCTGAGTTACTACACAAATTCATTTAGTAAAGGGTTCTGACGAAGGCAGAGAATGAAGCCCCGTTTCTGGAAAGAGAGTTAACGCTTCTACCTGTCAAAGGAAGTGTCACCTAAGGATCATCTGTAGTTACTTGAGTGCTGTTAGCGATTTTTTTTGGGGGGGGGTCAGGGAATCTTGGGCGGTATCTCCAAGGCCAGCCATCATTGGAGCAGAAGGCCCAGCCTCCCTTTTGAGAGTAGCATATAGTCCCTTAAGGAGATTTTCCCCTTTCTAGAAGGTAGCAAAGCCCTCTGATTCTTAGAATCCTGCAGAGCGAAGGTTTTATTCATTCTATTCCCACAGCAGCAGTCAACCTTGTCACTTGGGAATCCTTCTGCGTGGGGTACCTCTGAGGGGCAGGCGGGCTGGTGTCTGTCTGGGTTAAGGTTGTCAAGTGGCTTGCTCTTGTATTGTAGTCGGCTGGACTTTTGGGACCTTTTGGGCTGCTTTCTTTCTTTTTATGACTCCAAAGCCCGCTTTAAAAAGCTGACTTGAAGGTCTGGAGACTCATTGCCCCCTTTGATTGCTTCTCTTGATGCCTGGAGCAGACTGATTGATGTAATAAGTATGAATAATATAGGACCTTACGAAAAAATTAATAACCTTTAATTTTAGTAAGTACAGTCATTTTAATGCTTTTATTCAACTTCATTAGTTTTAAAAAGGTTTTGGGACCTACTTGAACTTAGTACGATGTGCTTAAACTTTTTGGTTTAGTTATATTTTCCTTTTTAAAAATATTTCCATATTAGCATAATCTTTTACTTTAGGATCAAGCTATCATCTAAATCTCCTTTCTTATTTGAAGTCATCTTTACCAAATATATATACGTATACACACATGCTTTTGTGTTTATTTCTATCTTATTTTCTTCAAAATACTTAGATATCTTTAAACTTATTTATTCATTTATTTTTGTGTGTGTGTGTGTGTATGTGTGTGTGTGTTTATATAAGGACACTGTGTGTCCCTGTGGAGGACCAAGGGTGACTTTGGGAGTCATTCTGGGTGGCTTCTACCTCCTTTTTCTATCTGAGATTTCCCAGGTTCGCCTACCAGGGCTGGCAATGCAGGCCACTATTAATTCTGCCTGGCATTTTTATGGGGGAACTGGGATCTGAACTCAGGGCCTTCTACTTGTGAGGCAGTCCTAACCCCTGAGCCATCTCTCTAACCCTCAGAGAACTTTAAAAGAATAACACAATTACAGTCCCAATGAAATAAAAAATGTATGTAATGAAATGCAAAAAAATGGACACATTGACAGCTGTAAATACAAATAAGACACATAAACAGTTTTCTGTCACCAAGAAACCTAAACTAGCCAATTTCTTTGAGATTCACGTTCTTTTCTAACAGGTACTCACAAAGCGTCTCTGTTTAAAATGATCTGTTTCTCATTGGGCTTCAAGGCAAAGAGAAAGAACGCTGAAGTTCTAGCACTTTCCTTTCCTTTACTATAGGTATCTGTGTCTTAAGATACAGAGATAAATTACTGTCTTAAAACGGTGGCCACCTTGGATTCCGAACAGCAAACCTCCCAGCACAGATTATTCCCCATATAAGAATAATTATTCCTGAAGACGACGCTACAGCAGGAGAATCAGTTTATCTTCCAGAATAACAGAGACTTCTTTGTGCTGTTCTGTAGATTCAGAATTGAGAAAATGATCAAAGGGCCCACAACTTGATTTTGTTAAGACACAGTTTCCAAAGTAGCCAAAGCCTGAAAAAAGTGAACAGGAAATATGACGTGTTCAATTTGTGTATTTTGGGGTTGGAGAGATGGCCCTGCAGTTAAGCATTTGTTGTGCAAGGAAAAGGACTGGAATTTGGATTTTCAGATTCCATTCTGGATAGAAGAGCCCACCTATATTTACAGCCCCTGAAGGTGGAGTCTGGGAATCCCAAGAGCAAATTAGCTACCAGAATAGCTGTAATGGTGCATTCTGGGTTTAACTGGAGACTTGCCCTTAGAAGAATAAAGTAAAAAAGGGATTGAAAATGATTCCTGATATGACTCTCAGGTCTCCACATATAACACGCTCTGTAATGTACTCTAGTTCTTAGATTCTTCCTACCCTTCTTCCGTAATGTTCCCTGAATCTTGAAGGTGTGATATTGATATCTCATTTAGGTCTGAACATTCAATGGTCTCTTCTCTGTATGTTAGCCAGTTATAAATCTCTGCATTAACCATAGTACACTGCAAAAGGAAATTTCTCTGACCAAGGATGGCACTGACCTATGGGTGTAAACACAGATATTTAGAGAGTAGTTTGACTGACACCATGTCCGTTTAGCTAAACAACCACAATTGGTTTCCCTCTAGGTCTATCCACTTCCCTGATTATGGGCTTTGACAGTACCGGATAGAGTTTCTCCTGAGGCGAGAGCCTAAAATGTAATCGGTATTAAATCTATACCAGCAAGAATGGGGCTACCTGTAGCAAATGAGCAAGGAGGAGCTGAGATATGAGTAAAGTAACAAAGCACAGAGCACAAGGTCTGGTAGGGAAATGCAGAATGAAGTTAGCTAGGAGTGTCATCAATCCATTGCCGGACACAACTGTACCCTCTGCTCCCTAACACCCTATGCTCATTTTCATCCCCTGGCCAGCATTTGGTCTAGATTTCCATTCACTCTGTGGTATCTCCACTGCAGTATGTGGGCTTGGGGGGACAGGTATGGGAAGGAATCATGGCTCCATGCTGCGTGTGGACCCAACTGCTTCTGGGGACTCATGCTTTCTGTGTTTCTCAGGTTTGGTGCAGGGGGCCCCAACACCTGGGATATATGAGTGGAACAAGGACACGTGGCTGGTGATAGAAATAGAGATAGATTATTAAGAGAATACTTTCGAGGGTGGACGTATACCAAATTGTTGGGGGAGGCTAAAAACTCAAAGGTAAAATAAAAAACCTTTAGATAAATGAAAACAGAATTTTTTTGATTGCATACAAGAAATGCTAAGGGAAATTTTCAGACAAAACAGAAATGTTGTCATCTGGAAATAAAATCTGTGGAAAAGAAGAAAAACCAATGAATATGATAAATAGAAAATATTTTTCTATATTCTTTAAAGATAATTTAAAACATATCTGATATCAATATATTGGGTATTTAAATATATGTAGAAGTAAAATAAAAAGCAATACAACGATTGATTACGTAAGAAGTAGTATGATGTTAATTCAAGTCAGGCTATGATAAAGATTCACATTTTAATTAGAAAAGTACCTACAAATGATAAAGAAAGATGTAACAACAAGGACAATAACAACAACAAAAACCACTAGAGGAGACAGAAGATAGAACAACAACAAAAAAAGCTTGATTAACCCAGATGAAAGGACAAAGGAAAAAAGAATAGTGAAGATAAGTAAAAAATAAGAATTATATTAAATATAAACAATTTAAACATACTATCTAAAAGTCAGAGATTGATAGATTGAGTGAGAAAGTAATGCTTCAACTTAAGATATTTAAAAGATAGACATGTGAAACACAGGCAAAACCAAAGGGAATGGTTGAGGTAAAAGGAAGAAAATTGTATACTTTGAAAATACCAAGCATCAGAAAACTGATGCGGTTACATTACAGTCATGTCAGAAGCATCATTAGGTTTAAGAAGACCATTGGTGAGAGGGGGAATTTTGCTTTAATACTCTTCAAAAGTTTGTGAATTTTAGGTAGGCTGGTAAACTTATTTGTTTAAGATTTATGTTTTGCTTTTGAGATCTGTATTTTTCTTTCTCTTATCTGCCTCACTCTTGCAATATCATTTATTTACTCTAAGTTACTTTCGCAGTTATGTTGCTTATAAACTTCTTTGAAAAAAGGAGACCGTTTATAAAGAACTTTCTGTAACTCCAAGCTTTTAAGAATACATATGCGTCTTTGTTCTTCTTCCATTCACAGTCCAGATGCAATGTAGTTTTCATAGTTATGCAGTGTAGTTTTTATAGTTACAATCAGAGGATGGATGCAGTTGTGTTTTCTCATTGTCATATCTCTCAGCGAACACCTTTGGTTATGTTACATGTACCCTTGAAAGCATTTACTGAATGGACATTATGTATATTTCACTGATGACCCATACATTGCCAAAGTATTTCCTATTGCAAAATATCTATGTTGCTCCCAAAATTTTGCACAGATACTTGGACAGTGGGTAGAGTGCTGGCCTTCCATCCAAGAGTTCTTGGGTTTGAGTTGCTTAAGTCAACATTTTGTACAAGAAATATTCCTACTGCCATCTGTTTCTTACTTTTAGACTTTATTTCCCTTAGGCTAAATATCTAGAGGTACCTTTAAAGAGAATAGTGACTCTCAATCTTGCAACTTGGGCTTCCCATGATCTCTTGCTCTGAACTTATTCCCTGTCAACTTAAATTATCTGAATCATTTAGAGACTCTCTGTCATGGAGAAAAGTGCTTGGTGGCCAATATCTTTTGGTGTTGGGTCGATGGATTAGTTATCTGAGCTATAAATTATCACAATAACCCATAAATCAGGCCTAGCAATATATAAATCAAAGGATACTGACATATCATGGGAATTTAAGAATACTAATTTATAAATGCATTAGGATAGAGTGATCCTTGCAATAAAGGAAAACCGAGACACATTCATCAACACTTCCTCACCCAGGGAGATGCTAGAGGCTCGGACATGCAAGGAGGGTGCTGGGAAGTAATTTAACATCCACAGATTCGTCATAGAAGGGGATTGGCAAGATATTAATGATTCCTGCACAATAAAGCAATTGCTAATGCAGAATTTCTCTTTTGTCCCTTCCATTTATTTTTTTTTTCCTCCAGTGGGTCTGTTGTCCCTGAGTGTGAGAGCTGTAGCGAGGGTTGGAAGACAGATAAACATGTCCTTATTTCTTCTGCAGCCTGATTTTCCTTCTGTTCTCTCCCTTCTCTGCTGCTTGATATTCATCCTTTAGTTCTAAGTTTGCGTGTCCCTTCACCAGGGATGACTGTCGCCCTAATGGATCACATCATCCTGTCATGGACTTCCATCATTCCCACTCTCCTTTATAGATTGTGACTCAACTATATTTATGTTTCCTGTGCTCCAGCAGGAAAACCAGGATAGCATCACTTTGTCCCTTCTTGGTACCTCTAGCATCCAGTGAATTGCTGGGAGCAGAATAAACATGCTGGAATGTTTTGGAAATGAACAGTAAAGGAAGAATCCCACAGCTGGGAGAGGGTAGGACTGAGATCTGTCCTTGGCAGATGCTGGGTCAGGAAGGTAGTTTTTAAACACCCTTAGCTGTTTAAGGAGCTTACTGTGGAGTTGTGTTGGAGGTTATTAACGTATTTAAGGTTGCAACAAAAAGAATGCTGGTACTTAGATGTATACAAATAAATTCCATATTTCTTCCTTCTCTAGGAAGGGTAGGATGCACGTTATCATTGTAAAGTGTTCTAGTTAAAAGTTTAAAGTTAGCAGAGATCACAGGTTCCAGATGAGGGGCTGCTTCCTGGGTTGTGAGTTTTGCTTGATCAGACCACTGCCCATAAATCAATACAGATTCATTAGGCAGTTCATGGGCTCCACATGCCGCATGAGGTGATGCAAGGGACGCAGGCTGCACAATACTCCCTGTAGAGAGTAAAGTCTCCCTGGGGGGGATTATAAATATAACCTTCACCTGGGACGGTAACAGTTGTGCAGTACCAAACAAGAATTTACTCTTCATCCATAGGCTTCAGGCATGTTCCACTGTTTCCCTTCTCTGCCCCCTGACTGCACTCAGGCGTGTGGCGTTGTTAACTACTGCTAGGGCATGCTGACAGTGGAGGAAAGGGATGGCGCCCCCTTAATTGGTGGTGTCAGCCTCTTGGCTTGTGGGGTGGCTGCAGTGTCCCCGGGCGCTGGGGAAGAGCAAGCGCAAGCTATCACATTCATACCCGCAGGCTTCTCAGAGCCTCTGGGGGGTCCTCACTGCACTGCTTCTGGGGAGGTGCTCCACATGCCCGCCCCTCATCTGACCTCAGCTGCTGCCTGCCACTTTTTTTTTTTTTTTTGCAAGGTCCTTTGGCCTATGTGAAGATAACACCTTTATTCCTCTAAACTGGGTCCTTGGGCCTCATGGGCTGCTCTGCTCCTGCCTTCAGAATTGGTGAGACCCAGAAAACTGTTCTCTTCTTTTCTTGCAAAGTCTAGTCCCATGCCTAGAAGAGATTCGTAACAGTTACTCTTAACTATTGCTGTGAGAGAGCACCCAAAGTCAAGCAACTTAAGGGAGAAAGGGAGATTTATTCAGCTTATGGTTGCAGAGGGGAGATAGGGTTTCTCATGACAGAGGCGGCATGGCTGGCTGGCCAAAGCTGGAAGAGGCTAAGTCACTGCAGACATCTTGGAAGTCTGCTTGCAGCAAAGGCAGACCTCTCCTGGAGGTAGGGTGGGATTCATCCACCTCAAGACCCACCTTTTGTGACCGCCTTCCTCCAGCAAGGCTCCACCTCTCAAGGTGGCATAACCTTGCCAAACACATGAGGCTGTGGGGGACACATTTCAAACCATGACAAGACTCATATTCTTCATTGCCTTGGGGCAGACTGGTGAATTCTGCACTCAGCACCCACGTGGCTGGAGAGGACTGTCCACGCTTTCTGCTGCGCCCCTCCCTGGCTCCAAGAATCCTCCTCCCCAGGTCCAGGTTGCACAGGAACAATGACCCCTGCTTTTGCTCCCTGCCAGTCATCTGCTGGGACGGGGAGTGGGGCCAGGGTTGCGGCCCCCTTGGTTCTTTCTCCAGCATTATCATGCAGGGACATTTAACACTGAGGACAAGCCATGGCTTGACTCTGAGCCAGGCAAGAAAATGCTACTGTTCCTTGCAGCTCAGGGCATCAGACAATGCATGGCAGAGGGCTGGACTTGGGGCGTGTCCACTCTGTCTTGCAAGTGCTCAGAGGCAGAAAGGACAGCAGGCCAAGCGTCTGGGAACACAGGGTGGTGGAATGCTAGGGTCTGAGCCGTGCCTTGAAAAAAAACTTTAGCTTAAAATATCGCATTATAAAAGTAATACACACTCCTTGTAAAAGAACCATAAAATAAAACTCTGTTCCCTCCAGCCTTGCTTCAGCTGGATGACCTCTCATAATAGTGTGCTCTGTATCCTCCCAGAACTTTTTAATGCACATAAAAACACACTTCCAAACTGCAAAGAAAACACAAAGTTTTTTCCCCTTCTCTAAGAGCATGTCGTTGGTGCTGGCTTGAAGGAGTTTTCAGAGTCATTTATCCAGCACCCGTGCTGTCCTTTGGTTTGACGTGACACTTGTGGTTGCCACTGGAGGCAGAGTGATAAGGGTCATCATTCCTGGGCTGGAGATGTGGGTAGGGCCTGGTGGTACACAGTCTGCTCTGTGCAAGGGTGCCCGCCCATGTGAGGGTCTAGTGGACCGAAAGCCAGCTTAGGCTCTGCCATCCAGCTATGGGCCTGGCTCGGTGCATGTGCAGGAGGGAACTGGACAAAGGGAGTTAGCGAGGCTTTCTCTGAATTATAGTAAAGGTATCAGCTCCTTCCAGTTAGTAATGAAGCCAAGAAGAGACTAGTTGGAGGTTGGAATAGTGTAAAGTATGTCTCTTAACTTAGGTGAAGAAACCCAAGAGGAAGCCAGGAAGGACACACTGTAAGCCCCCACCAAGACTCAGAGCTCCTGCCTCTGCCCTCTGGGTGGTCAAGTATGGGAGGAAGTCCCATACTTGAAGGAAACTGAGCAACTCTACCATATTTTATTTTTTCCCTAATCATATATGCTCAATAGGGACCCCTTTCCCTCCCCCTCTCTGTCGTTCTCCCATTGCATTCTCTCCCCTTCTTTTCACCCCCCTCTCTCCCTCCCCATATCAGGTGCCTCTCCTTTCCTCCCTCCAATCCCCTGGAGTGTCCATTTATGTGGGCTCCAAACTCCCTCTGAGTCCTCCACCTTAGTGAGGATTCAGGACTCGGTGGCATAATCCAGGGCCCCTTCTTGGACTCCCCATTAGTACGGAAACTCTATTATGACTGTTTAATCCCTAGCCTCTAAGGATCCTACTGCCTGAAGCCTTCTCTCCTGTGATCCATGCTAGACTTTGCAGGGGGAGGGGGAGTAGTTGAAAACTCAGTGAAAAAAGAACAGCATCTTCAACAAATGGTGCTGGCAAAACTGGATATCCACAGGCAAAAGATTAAAATTGGACTGTACTTGTCACCATGCACAAAAATTAATTCCAAATGGATCAAGGACCTTAATATTAGGTCAAAGACTATAAAAACCCTACTTGAATGGGTAGAGAACTCCCTCAAGTTGATTGGGCTAGGCCAACAGTTCCTAAACAGAAATCCAATAGCACAGGCACTAGAACCAACACTCAACAAATGGGATCTTATGAAATTAAAGAGCTTCTGCTCAGATAAAGAGAATGTAAACTGAGCAAAAAGGCAGCCCACGGAATGGGAGAAAATCTTCACTAACCACATAGCTGATAGAGCTCTATTATCCAGAGTGCACAAAGAACTTAGAAAACTAAACACCAATAGCCCAATTAGAAAATGGGCCTGGGGAGAGAGAGAGCCCAGCCCTGCCCTACCACCCTGGAGCCCCATGCGTCCCTGCGACGAGCACCCAGGCCGACTCCGGCTTGGCCTGCGCCGCGCGGCCCAGACGACCCCAGCCCCCTCCGCACCGCCCCGCCCCGCCAGCTGCCCAAGGTGAGTGAGAGAGAGAGCCCAGCCCAGCCCCACCCCCCACCCGGGAGCCGCCCGGCCAGCAGCAGCTTTGCCTCGGGGTCCCGCCCCCTCCGCCCCGACCTTCCCAGGTTGCAGGTGAAGAATTCTGCCATCAACATCAGACCCTCTGCCTCTCTGGCCCACCCGGGACCTACGCATGTGGTCCACGGAAGACACACTGCTACTCAGAATTCAATAGAGTCCAAAGGAAACTCAAGCAAAATTCTAAGGAACAAAGGGAACACAGGCCATACATCTGGACTCCAATACAATCAGTATATCACGTGGGCGAGATTCTTCTCATTGAACCCAAAGATAAGTAAACTTTTTCTTTTCACCTTACTGATCCTTTAAAGTATCAATGCTGTAGATCAACTTTCTCATACAGCCACCCCACAACATACCACTCCAGGGAGTACACCACTCACCCCCACATTTTACCAAGATACTAAATCGTAAAAGTATACTACCAAACTAATATTCACCCCCTGGTAACATAACCTGACTTAACTGACGTACTAACAGCCTAGTAGCCTCATCTAGGATATAACGATAACAATACACAAACATACCCAATCCAAGGCAAGCACTAGTAATAACTGGCAAGTGTAACAATACTAACTACGTCGATTCAGTGAAAAACACACAGAAACTGAAAGGTCCTAAAAAACAAAACAAAGTCAAAGTGCAGATCCACGAGAAACAAAACCCAAGAAGACCAATGTCCTGCCGAAAGAATCAATCCCATAATGAGGGATTCTGACCAGAACAAATCCACAGAAAATAGCCATGAAAGCCAGACCCAACATAACGACTTTCAGAGTATGATCCTTACCATGATTAATACTATGAAAGAGGAAATCCGAGAAGAGTTAAACAACCGTATCAACCACTTTGAACAGGAACACAACAGGCACTTGGAGGAGTTGAGAAAAACAGTTCAAGAAACAAAAATAGGTATAGAGCAATTAAAACAGTCTCAGGCAGAGTTTAAAATTGAACTAAAAGACAAGTTATCTTCAACCCAAAACTCAACAGAGAGTCTTATCAGCAGAACAAATGAGGCAGAAAATAGAATTTCAGATCTTGAAGACAAAGTGGGAGAATTAACCAGCTCAATGGAAGAGATTGTTAAAGCCAAAAAGATACTGGAGAGGAACATTCAAGAGATATGGGACACCCTGAAGAAGCCTAACATGCGCATTCATGGAATACCAGAACAAGAATCCCAAAATACCACACCAGAGGAAATATTTCAATTCATCATAAATGAAAACTTCCCACAACTAAAGAATGAGAGGCCTATCCAAATACAAAAGGCATTTCGAACTCCAAACAGATATGACCAAAATAGAAAATCGCCACAGCAAATAATAGTCAAAACACTCCACATTCAAGACAAAGAAAAGGTGCTGAGAGCTTCAAGAGAAAAAAAGCAACTCACTTTCAAAGGTAAACCTATTAGAATAACAAATGACTACTCAATGGAAACAGTAAAAGCAAGAAGAGCTTGGAGAGACATACTTCAAGTATTAAATGAGCAAAAATGCCAACCCAGACTGATATACCCGGCAAAACTATCTGTCATGATTGAGGGAGAAAGAAAAGTTTTCCAGCACAAAGACAACTTGAAGGGATACATGTCTACCAAACCAGGCCTTCAAAAAATCCTAGAACTGATACTCAAGCTTGAAGAAAAGAACAAGCGTATCCAGGAGGACAGAAGGGAAGTATAATACCACCAAAACATAAATATCAAACAACATGCTTACAAAGTCTACTAAACATAAAAAATGTCCAGAATTAAAAATAATTTCTCCATTATAACATTAAATGTCAATGGTATTAACTCGCCGATTAAGAGACACAGATTACAAACTTGGATTAAAAACCACAATCCAACATTCTGATGCCTTCAGGAAACTCATCTCACCACAAAAGATAGGCACATCCTAAGAATGAAAGGCTGGTCCAAAATCTTGCAAGCTAATGGAACCAGGAAACAAGCAGGGGTAGCAATTATGCTTTCAGACAACGTGGACTTCAAACCAAAGAAAATCATAAGAGACACAGATGGATACTACATTTTAGTCATAGGTACAATTCACCAGGAAGACTTCACAATACTGAACATTTATGCACCCAATGTGGGCCCCTCCACATTCATTAAGAAAACCCTACAGCGCCTAAAGCAAGAAATCAACCCCCAAACGATAATTCTTGGGGACTTCAACACCGCCCTCTCAACATGGGATAGATCAACAGGTCAAAAGCTTAACAGAGACACTTTGGAAATTAATCAAACCCTTACTGAAATGGACCTTACAGATCTCTATCGAACTTTTCACCCACGCACCAAAGAATACACATTTTTCTCAGCAGCACACGGAACTTTTTCCAAAATAGATCACATATTGGGCCACAAAACGAATCTACACATATACAAAAAAGTTGAAATTCTAACCTGTGGCCTATCAGACCACCATGGTCTAAAGCTGGACATCCACAACACAACAAACAAGAGAAAATACACTAACTCCTGGAAATTTAACACTATGATGCTGAATGAGAACTGGATTCAGGAAGAAATTAAAAAGGAAATTCAAGATTTCCTGAAAGTGAACGATAATGAAAATACAACTTACCAAAATCTCTGGGACACAATGAAAGCTGTTCTAAGAGGTAAGTTCATAGCTCTTAATGCCTACATCAAAACAATGGAAACATCAGAAATAAATAAATTAACGATGCAGCTTAAGGCTTTAGAGAAACTTGAGCAATCTGATCCCAAAAGTAGTAGAAGAGAGGAGATTAGCAAAATAAGAGGAGAAATATCTGAAATCGAGACTAAGAAAATGATAGAAAAAATCAACCAGTCAAAAAGCTGGTTCTTTGAAAAAAATCAATAAGATTGATACACCCCTAGCTAAATTAACCAAAAGCAAGAGAGAGAAAACCCAAATTAACAAAATTAGAAATGAACATGGAGATATCACTACTGATACCCAAGAAATCCAGAGAATTAAAACCTCATATTTCAAAAACTTATACTCAGTGAAGTTTGACAACACAAAAGAGATGGATGAATTTCTAAGTAAACACAACCTACCTAAATTGAATCAGGAAGTTGTGAATTACTTAAATAGCCCTATAACATATAAGGAAATTGAAGAAGTAATCTCAAATCTTCCCACGAAAAAATGTCCTGGACCAGATGGTTTCAGCAGAGAATTCTACCAGACATTTAAGGAGTTAATAATACCAATACTCCTTAAACTGTTCCATCAAATAGCAAAGGAAGGAACACTACCAAATTCCTTCTATGAAGCTAATATCGTCTTAATCCCAAAACCTAATAAAGATTCACTTAAAAAAGAAAACTATAGGCCGCTCTCTCTGATGAACACAGACACAAAGATTCTCAACAAAGTCTTAGCAAATCGGATTCAAAAACATATCAAAAAGATCATTCACAGGGACCAAGTAGGCTTCATCCCCGGCACACAAGGTTGGTTCAACATACGCAAATCAATAAATGTAATTCATCATATAAACCACTCCAAAGACCAAGACCACATGATACTCTCGATAGAAGCAGAAAAAGCCTTTGACAAGATCCAACAGCTTTTTATGATCAAAACACTAGAGAAAATAGGAATGGAAGGAACCTTTATCAATATAATAAAAGCTGTATACAACAAGCCCACAGCAAGGATTATGCTGAATGGGGAACAATTGGAAGCATTCCCACTTCGATCAGGAATTAGACAAGGCTGTCCACTCTCACCACTTCTATTCAATATTGTACTTGAAGTCTTAGCTGAAGCCATAAGACAAGAAAGGGACATAAAAGGGATTCAAATCTGCAAGGAAGAAGTCAAGCTATCCCTATTTGCAGATGACATGATCTTATACCTGAGTGATACCAAAAACTCCACCAGGAAGCTCCTGGAACTAATTGAGAGTTCAGCAGGGTGGCAGGATACAAAATAAATGTGCAAAAATCAGAGGCCTTCCTATATGCCCAGAATGAAAGAAGTGAAAAAGCCTTGAGAGAAACAATCCCATTTACTGTAGCCCCTAAAAAAATGAAATACCTTGGTATAAACCTAACCAGGGAGGTAAAAGACCTTTACAATGAAAACTTTAAAACCCTGAAGAAAGAAATAGCAGAAGACACCAGAAGGTGGAAAGACCTCCCATGTTCCTGGATTGGCAGAATCAACATTGTAAAAATGACCATCCTACCAAGGCATATACAATTCAATCCTACCATTAAAATCCCCAAGCATTAAAAAGAAGTTGACCATATAATAATCCAAATTCATATGGCAGCACAAAAGACCCAGGAGCAAGACAATCCTGAGTAACAAAACACTGCGGAGGTATTACCATATCAAACCTTAGTCTATAATACAAATCCATAGTATAAAAATGCCTGGTACTGGCCCAAATAGACACACAGATCCATGATAAGATTGAAGACCAGATAAAGCCCACAAAAATACGCATTTGATCCAGGGCCAAAGAATCAATTGAAAAGAACAGCATCTTCAACAATGGTGCTGGCAAACTGGATCTCCATGAGAAGATAAAGCGACCGAATGGTCAAGACGGGATCCCTGAAGGCCGACTATAAAATCTGAAGGATAGGGAACTCCTTGAGCTGATTGGGCTAGGGACATCCAATGGCACAGTCTCTGCTACCACTCTCAACGTTGGATCTGTGAAATTAAGGCTCGTTCGAAAAGGTGAACATAAGTCAAGGCAACCACGAATGGGGAAAATTCACTAAACAGATAGGCTATTGTCCAGAGTGGCCAAAGACTTAGGAAACACCAGAAACAATGGCCATTAAAAATGGCCTGAACGAAATTACCAAATGAAATTAAATGTTAACATATCTAAAATGCGCCACTTCTTTAGCCATAAGGAAAGCAAAGCAAACTCCCGAGTATCATCTCACCGGTCAGGGCAAAATTACAATACAAACAAAACAAGGCGGAGAGGGTGGAGAGAGGAATCTGCACGCTGTGGGAATGCAGGCTATACAGCCTTGGGGCCATCTGGAGATTCTTAAAGAAATTAAAGATTGAAATGCCATATAACCCTGCGATTCCACTTTTGGGAATAACCCCCCATGCAGCATAGGTTCGCCTCGATAGCACAAGCACGACCATGTTCATAGCAGCACTGTTTACAATAGCAAAGTCATGGAATCAACCTACATGTCCAACAGTTGATGAGTGGATAAATGATGAATTAATGGAATTTGCTGGGAAATGGATGTCATTAGAAACAATTATATTAAGTGAAGTATCCCAAACCCAGAAAATTAAGTGCCGTATGTACTCCCTAATAGGTGGCTCCTAGTACCAAACTCACCCAGCCCACATTGAGACACTCAAAGGTAAACCTATGTAATACAGTAATTGCAAGGATTGTGAACAGGAGGGATGGGGTTGAAGGGCCACACCAGACACAAGGAGAGAGGGGACCATGTTACAGCAGAGAAAATCGGCCTCCAAGGAATGCAAGTAAGTAATGTGACACCTGGTTAAGTTCACAGACGTTCGTTCCTGATCATGTACAACTGAGGGGGTATGATCTCACCAGAAGGGGAGGACATATAGTCTGGTAGATGTAAGGTGATCATTTTGCAAATGGGTGACTGACCCCTCCCTCACCAAGGTTTCCTGCTTTTATTACATCTACCCTTGAATGTGCTATTATAACAAGACTCCAGTTTAACAGTTTTTTGTCTCTGACCAGGGGGTGACATACAGTGCCCATCAGGATGGAGTGAAGGGCATTGCAGGAGCAGCAAAAATGCAAAAGAAAACCAACAAACCACAATCCAGAACTTCAGAGACTCTATGTCAACCACATAGAACTAAGTCAGTCTAATCTCCTCCCATCCTGAAGCTCAGGAACATTTGCAGAAGAGGGGGTGGTAAGATTGTAAGAGCAAAAGGATGGGAGGAGCAATGATGTGAAGAGTCTCCACACTAGATAGGGCTGAAGCAATCATAATAGGACTTTGCATGCCCTGCGCCATGTCCAACACACTATTGACCTCACAAAGTCTAGCATCGGCTAAAGGCACCAAGATCCTTGGAGGCAAGGGATTGACAGCCACAGTAGTGTTCCTATGCTTAAGGGGAACACGGGAAAGGGTTCAGGAAATGCCACTGGGTCCTTGTACGTCATCGGAGAGGAGGACCCAGAGGAGAGTCAGACATACACAATAAAGGACTCTCTGGGAATTGGGGGGAGGCACTGGGAGATGGGGGGGAGGGAGGGGGAGTAGGGGGTTCGGGGGGAGGAGGAGGGGGGAGGGAACTGGTCTACCTATTAAGTTTGTATGAGCGGAAATAATAATAAAAAATGTTAAAAAATTAAAAAAAAAAGAAAAAAAATGGGCCTGGGAACTCAAAAGAAACTTTTCCAGGGATGAAACCTAAATGTCTAACAAATATCTTAAAAAATGCTCCAAATCCCTAACCATGAAGGAAATGCAAATTTCCCTGAGAAATCCTCTCACTGCGGTCAGGATGGCGAAAATCCACATCATAAACAACACCACATGCTGGAGAGGATGTGGAGGGAGGGGACTGAGCAACTGTTAAAGGGGAGTGTGGGGCATGGCTGGTGTTTCAGTGCTGGCTGTACACGCTCCTCCAGGCTCCCTGACAGCCAGTGTCACTGCCCTGCGCAGAAACCTTCATATTCTATTTCCCATCTTTTCAGGAGAAAGAAAATAAAAATATTGTTTGATCTATATTGATTCCAGTATCGATCCTACCGCCTGTCCTTGGTCTCGCTAGCTCTTACCCTGGTTGACCTCCTTCTGTCTGGAGAGCTGTGTTAGTTTCATTTTCTCATTGCTGAATAAATCCAGGAACCAAGCAACTTAGGAGACCAGCAGGTTTGTTCTTGCTTATGATTCTTGGTTATAGTCATATGCACAGCAATAGAGTTCATACCAGCATCACGAGACAAGATAACTGACCATGTTACATCTACAGAAATTGCTGAGAGAAACACAAGGGACATCCTTCACTCCTTTGTCAGATTACCTGTGTGCCAAGTATCCCCAAACACTGAACCAATGGTCTCTGTCTTATTCACTAGGGAATAGTCCCATCCATCATGGGTTGGACCTTCCCACATCAGTCTTTCACAGGTTTTCTCAGGGCTTGCCTTCAGTAGACAGTTCTTCACAGGTGTGCCTAAAGGTTCAGCCCTCAAATGCCAAGTTGACACTTGTATTTAACGGGCACGCCAGCTCTCCCCTCTGCTTCTTTTCCTCTGGCTGGCTGGCTCTTCTTGGTTCTTGCCTGAGGTCATGCTCAGGTGATTTGGAATTTCTGCCCCCAAACCTACTTCATTCTTCCTATCTGCTGATACGGACCTGAGCATGTTACTGGCAGCCCAGCTGAGAAGAGACTTTCTTTTACCCTGGTATTCATTTCTCAGATTTACATTGTGACATAAGAGGAGAAAGGTGGTCCAGCAGCCCAGCCTGGGTCTCAGACATATTACATCTTTCTAGAAATTAAACTTTACATGCAGCGACAAACCATTACATGCTCTGCTGAGGTAGAAAATGGCATTTTTCTTTAAGTGCCGTTATGTTTGAAAGTTATTTGAATACGTGTATACGTGTATGTCCAAATCGTTTCCATGTAAGAATAACTCTATACTGATGAAGCACAATCTTTTCGAGGCATGCATGTTCAGCCTTGAAGGAATGCCACTCCATTTGAGAACACAACTTAGCACCAGTGTTCAGCTGCATTCATAATCAACTCAGGTCAGCTCCTAATTTTGTGAATCAAAACCCAGAAGAAAGTATATATTTTTGTCTCAAAAAGAAAATATGTTTCTCACACAGGGTGTCAAGCCCCTGGGGTGGCTCCCATTAGTCCATCAGTTTTCGGCTTTATTACTGATTGATGGATTTTCCCTCCTTCTGTGTGGCCCTTTTCCCGGGGAGACGCTATACATCGGTCTATACATCTGAGACAGGAATTCAACGACAGAACAAAGTAATGATTACACCAAGGTCCAATTTTGGTGAACCAACAAGTTTACTTACAGGAACCTGAGTGAGGGTTACCTACGGGAGCAGGGCAGCTGTATCACCAGAAAGCACACCCCAACATGGATGAGACTCATGGAAGCTGCGCCCCTGGGGCTGCCTGCTGCATGACTTGCTCCCAGCACAGCATCTTCTAGACATTTCCCCCTCAGTCTCCTTCAGACTTCTGGACTGTTCCATGTTTTCTCCAGGCTGCCATCTCTTCCAGACTGCTTAACTGGCAGGAGGGTCTCCTCTCCCAGCAGTTATTTACTGCTTTTTCCTCACCTCAGAGAGCCGCCCACTTTGATCTTGTTAGTTTCAGGAACATCCTGGACCTAAAGAACTGTTTACTTACTGAGCCTTGGACTATGATGGGATGTTTCAAATTGTTGCACAATTAGGTTAGATCAGAGGGCAAAGTCTAAGGTAGTATGAAGCTGTGCCCAAAGGAAAGACATCGCACACCACTTCCTGGGATGATAAAACCTGTGACCCTGGTGTCTGCCCAGGGACCTCCCATTTGCCTTGCCCATGTTCCATTTGTGAAACTTATCAGGTGTGCATCATCCAATCCTGCAGACCCCAGGGAACGGCTGCTGATGCTGTATCGTGCTAAATTCCTATAGTGGGCTTTGCCACCAGACTCTGCTTCTATTGATGGATGATGTAAAAAAAAAACCGATGGGCGAAACTCACCATGATATTTATTGTAGCTTGTTGGTTAGGATATTGTCCACTAAATCAGCAGACCCCGTTTGAAGAGCCACATGAAAAATTGAAGCCTTGAACTCCAGCAAGGCATTGTTTCATCCAAGAAGCTGCTATGCTTGACTGTCTGGGGACAGGTTCAGCTTGGTAATTGATCGTCTTCCTCTGGCTGCCAGGAAACTCGGGTGCATATTGGTAGCCCAGAGTTTTTTTAACCAGCCCATGACCTTGTGAACTCCAGATTTATGTATGCTGTCTGTTGATTCACCTTTCCAGTTTATTTACACTTCTCTCTGTTTTTTTATTGTCTATGTATTTATATTCATACCTCTGTCTCTAGCTCTATCTATCAAATACACAGAATGATTGGTACCTTACAGAAGCAGGGGACAAGCTTGTTGTCATGTACATAGTATCTCACTCTGCAGTTCAGTCTGGCCTTGAAGTTGTGACTCTTGTGCCTCAGTTTCCCAAGTGATACCACCACGAGTGTGCATCACACAAAGTACATGCGCTCCTGGATTGATGGATTTAGTCTCTTTTGTCTCTTATCTCACACACCAAACTTACTCTGTGACATTTTTTTTTTCACCTTGGACAAAGTCATTATGTTGGTCTCTCACTTTGGTTTCTCTTAGGCACATCCATCCTGCATTACTTTTGATCACAAAAGTAGTCTCATCTTTCTTTAAATTAGCACATAGCATTTATGTCATCTTAGTGGTGACAATTTTCAAAGTTTAGAACTCATTTGAGGTTAAACTTCTCCAATTTTGAGCAAGATGGGAAAGGTTGTGGAACAGGGAGATGGAAGTCTGGCCTGCCTGTGGTGGTGGGTCTCTCTGTGTCCCCAGTTGCTCCTTTAATCATACTTCTATGCCCATGTCAACTTTTGTTCCTGTCAAGTACCATGACAGATAGAGACAGGAAAGCTCTTTGTTCAGTGGATTCCTTGTCCTAATGGTTGAAGTAGTCTTAGTCTCTCCAAAGAGACTGGCTAGCTTCCATCATGAAGCCCTGGTTTGCATGAAACCAGGCTGTAGATGACCCCAAATGTTACAACTGTGTTATACCACCCCTGGCCAGAGACATAGGCCCAACTTCTGTGATACTCTAGAGTTTTCTGGACAACACAGTTTGGCAGTGGGCCAATTCGTCAGCCAGGAGAGAAGTGACTTTAGAGTGTGACCTAGAAGTATCTCATGAAAGGCACTGGGCAGAGGAATGGCAGGTTGAGAACATAAGATGTGGATGATGTAACATGTGTGCTCTGAGAAGACCAAACAGTGTCCCTGACTCATGAGCAAAAGGTGCGATAGCTGAAAGGAGCCAGCCTAAGCCAGGACAGCCAGGTAGGCCTGCATGATGGTTACCCTGTTGTCTGAAATCCTAGTATCCATAAATGTCCCCTCATGTGTAGGGTCTTTGCAGAGATAATGAGGCTAAGATGAAGTCATATTGATTTAGGGTGGGCTGTAAGTCCAGGATAACTGGCATCCTTATAAAAAGAGAGAGAGTCTTAGACTCAGAAAGATGGTACCACTTGGAGGTGGAGACAGGGACTGGACAACCCACCTCCAAGACTTGGAGTACCAGTTCCACCTGCAGTTAGAAACCAGGAGAGAGACATGGAGAAGACGCTTCCTCAGAGATGCTGGTGAACCACTTTACTGTCCCCTTGGTTTCCTTAGACGATGACTAAATGATTTGGCCTGTTCACCACCTAGACTTGTGGTAATTTGCTTTGGTAGCTGGGAAGGAGGAGCTCCTTCAAGCTGCCCTTCTGCTTTCTTGTCTCGTGACGATGCCTCCCATGGCCGGATTGGACACGAAGGCAGAGATCAGGGTAGCGTCAGGTCCTGGGTAGACACAGGGCGGAAGATGGCTGGAGGGTGGAAGGAAGTGGAACATGGTCCAGGTTTCCTTCTTCAAGTTCACAATCAGACGTCAGAAAGGACAGATCCCCAGAAATGCACCAGGAAGATGTCTTGGCTCCCTGACCCACACATTTCTTCACTTGTGTCTGGTTCTGCTGTGAGCACACGTCCAGAAGTTGGCCTCTCGGGGAAATGATGTTATAAACTGGTAAGGACTGGGCTGTGCGAGCTGAGGAAGGAAGTGGTGTCAAGAGGCTGGAAGGTACGAATGTGAAAAGCTGGTCAGCCTCACTGGCGAGCGATCAACTCGAGTCAGAATAGCAGAGAGGGAGCAACTGCCCCTCTTCAGTCGGGCACAGTAGAACGGGTTGCTTGCCCAGGGTAGGGTGTGTCAGACAACTTTCTGCTATTGCTATGAATACCTGAGATAGTTAATGTGTAAAGGGTATAGGTTTATTCTGGCTCATAATTTTGAAGTTTGCAGCCAAGATTGATGGGTCTACTGTTTTTGGGCCTCAGGTCTCCTCTCTCTCTCTCTCTCTCTCTCTCTCTCTCTCTCTACTCACAGAAAGGAGGATTTGATGAGGTACAAAGAACTGAGTGTAGGCTGACCCCCAGCAAACATGCTTCCATCTTCTAAGTGATTATATTTGGCTCAGCTCCATTTCTGCTCCCCCACTGGCTTCATAAAGAACAAGACACCAAAGACTCGGGGTTCAGCGACTGTGCGTCGGTGCACACAGAGCCCTTTGAACAGGCACACCTTCAGTTAAGGGGCCTGGGAGCTCTCGTGCTGCGTCCTCTCAGCAGCACATATAGCAAGGGCAGAGCGACCGCCCTTAGGAAAAACAGATGACGTCAAGGGCCGCAGTCTCCAGGGGAGTGGAAGGGGCGCGTGCAAACGCGTGTTTTAGACAAGTGAGTCGTCATCGTCGGTGAAATCCCATTGCGGAAGCCAACAAACGCCGGGCCAGGGCACACTGAACACTCTGTGCACATGCCCAGATGCGTTCTGCGGCTCCACCTGTTCAGTCTGATGTCCCGTAAACGGCCCCTGCATCCTCGTCAGGGTTTATCCTCAGACTGCTGGAAACCTCACTGTCCCAGTGTATAGGGCATGTCTGTGAGCTGATCTCCCCTCACCCTGGTCAGCCTTCAACCTTTGACTGGTGAAACCTTGATTAAGTCAGAACAATTCTGAGTCATACTTCTTTATATCATTCAATGTTCCCTCACAGAATACAACCTTGCTCTTTGGTATCTGGCTCAATGGTAGACTTTTCACTAGTCACTTTCCTCTGGCAGACAGCTTGCTCTGCCTTTTACCCTGTTCTTCACATTCAGCTAAGGGTGGCTCTTCCTCCATACTTGGCTCAAAGTCTGCTCCTGACACAGTCTAAACTAAGACATGCTGGTACACTTAGTTCCCTTAGGGTAAGTTTTTCAGATGCTATACCTTCTGGTGGCTGGGGACTAGGGTAACCTTGGCTACCTGCCCCTTGTTTTCTTGTGCTGGTTCATCATCAGCAGTGGCATAGCTCACCCATAACCCCAGCATAATGAAAACACCAGCACAGTACTTATGGTGTGCTAGGTACTATTCAAAGCACTTTTGGAGCTACTTCATTAAGGTCTCATAGAACCCTTTGGAGACTGACACTGCCACCCCCATATAACAGACCAGGAAACATGCTCAGACTGGGAGACACAGGGCTACCCAGTGACTTCAAACACAGCTGTGATTTTAAAGCCTTTCCTGTGATACATGTTTCATGAGAGGCACTTTCTATTCCTGTCCTTTAAAAGCTGGCATTGAATTTAAAAACCGAGTCCTTTTGTGGGGATTATTGGTTCTCCCATGGAGAGAGAAAGCAAGGGGAGAGTCGGGACATGAAATTACAGGGAACATAAAGTATGCTGAGGAGAGTGGACTCTGGCTCTCCAGAAGACCTGGCAGCAATTAGCGTAGATCATGAGCTTCATGATCAAGGGTCGATAACTCTGGGTTTGGAGAAGCAGATCAGAGGACTGATCTCTTGAAAGGGTTGAATGAAGGTCTCCATGGCTTCCTCTAATTGCGCATACAGAGGTCCCGTGATGGGTTTAGAGTGTGTGGTTAGCTCCTTGATCCACTGCTGGGCACTGCTGCAGGGCTACTCACATGGTCTCTTTCGACATCCTGCAGAGCATGTGGGGGATTTTCAATATTTTCCTGATACTGCTGGCAAAGGAGACTCTGCAATGGCCCTAGCTGGGGTTAATAGGTTTAATAGCAATTACTAAACACTGTTACCATCACTGTCTACAGTAGAAAAACGGGCAACTGAAAGAATAAAGAGCTTTCTAGCATAGTAAGTGATAAACCAAATCCAGTACCAATGGTCAGGAATCTTCTCCACACTTATGGCACCACCCCGTACCCTGAAAAGGGTGGCGCCGAGTCAGCTACTTCTATCAGATCTACTGGCTTTGTCTTATAGGTCTTTTGTTTCATGTAAATGGATATTAAAAATAATCCTAGGAGGTTAGAGAGATGGCTCAGGGGCTAAAGCCTATGCCTCGCAAGCAAGCAAAAGGACATGAGTTTGGATACCCAGATCTCCACATAAAAATATTGGGCTGAAATGATGGCCCCAATTCTGGTCCTGGAAAGTGGAGCCTGGGAAAGCCTGGAGCAAGGCAGGAAGGAGGTAAAGCATCTAGGATGATACCTGATGTCACCCTTGGACTTGCACAGGGACACACACTCAGCACACATACACGCACACACACACACACACACACACACACACACTCTTAAGTTTGGGGATATGCCTCAATTAGTAAAGTGCTTGCTGTGCAAGCATGAAGACCTGAATTCAACTTCCAGCACCCATATAAAAACTCAGGTGGTGGCGTGTCCCTATCATTCCAGTGCTGGGAAGTCAATATAAAATGGAAAGTGGTTGAGGAAGATACATAATGTCGACCTCATTGGCCTATACATGCATGTACACATATGTGTGCACATAGGCACACACATGAATGTGTACACAGGTGATATTCCTAAATGCTCATGGGAATGCAGATGGTGAGGTGAGAGAAGGCCATGCAGGCAGAGCATGCTAAAGTGATAGGCATATTTTATACAATTCTTCATAGGATGCAACTGGGGGTGGTTGGGAAGTGCTTGGAAACTGACAAGTGGTGGGACTTGGCCAGCCTCAGTTCACATTCCATTGTACAAAAGTATATTTGAACTCAACCATTCAGGGGAGGAAGGGAATTTTTTGTTCATGCTCACGATTCTAGGTTACAATTGATCATCACAGCAAAAGAGTGAGAGCAGCATTTTGAACCTAGGTAACAGCATAGCCACAGAAAGAGCTGATAGAGACATAAGGAGGACCAAAGTGTGCCTGCTGGGTTACCAGCCTACCAAAGCCAACCAGTTCTCTCTCTACCTTATTCACCTCCTCAGAGAACAGTCCCACCCACTATAGGCTGGGCCTTCTACATCAATTAGATAATCTCCTGCAGGCTTGCTCAGAGGGCTTCTTTAATTAAATAATTCTTTAGAGGTGTTCCTAAAGCCTCACTTCTCAGTTGACACATTAACTAACTGCCACAACCAAGTTTTCATTTTAACATTAAGAGACTGAGTGTAGAGATGGATTATCTGGGAGGGCTGGAGTACTGGAAGACCAGAGGATGGTGGCAGTTCAACCATATAAGCTTAGGGAAGGATTTTTTACATTTAAACCACATTTTCATCTATGGTCTCTAAAGCCTTGTAGTCATTGTATAATGAAAAATGTATTCAACCTAACTTCAAAAATTCCTATAATCTCAACAGTCTCAACACTGCCCAAAAGTCTAATAGCTTCTAAGACTTAAGGCAGTGTTGTAACCATGAACCCCTGAAAAACAAAAATACACATTACATAGTTCACTATTCCATGGTACTGGAAAAACATTTGTATTCCAAAAGGAGGAATAAAAAGATAGAAGGAGAGATCAGATTAGGGCCACTGAGATAGCTCAGTGGGTAAGTCACCTATTCACAAACCTAGTGACCTGAGTTCAATCCCCAAAAGTTGTCCTCTGACTCCACCTGTGCACCATGGTATGCAGGCTTATGTGTCCTTTCTCTGTCTCTCTTTCATACTCTCATAAATAAATAAAAATATTTTTATTATGTATTCAATTGTGCGTGTATGCGTGTGTGTACAATGTGTGCATGTACGTGTGTGTAGAACCACGGACGAATTCAGGAACCACCATGAACCGCCTCCACCTCCTCCTTCTTTACTCTGCCAGGGGATTCACAGGCTCCGCCCTACCAGGACCAGAAACACAGGCCCTCCCCCAGCCCCCAGCGTCTATACGTGGGATCTGGGATCCAAACTCAGAACCTTCTGCCTGCAAGGCAGAGGCTTAACCTCTGAGCCACCTCTCCAGCCCCATCATAAATAAATAAAATATTAAAAAAACCAAAAAAAATGTTTAATACCTTCATTAGAGAAATATACATTAAAAAAGAAAAAGATCAGACTAAAGCAAGGCTGATATGCACAGCCGGGAAAACTCCAAACATACAGCCTCATGTCTACATGGGAAGCTTCTGTGGCATCCCCAAGGCTCCAACAGTCTTGGGTAGCTCCACCTCTCCAGCCTTGCTGTCTGTGATTCATGTAGTCTCTTGTTGGGCCAGCTCCACTCGATGCCTGCAGCTTTTCTGGTGAACATTTCTTGTTTCCAGCATCTCCTATTACCTGGGTTCCCTGGTGAGATGTAGGCTTTGCCTTCACAGCTTTACCCAATGGGCTCTTAGGTCCTCCTTGCAGAGAATCCATGTAAAAGTAGAAGCATATGGATGCTGCTGCCAAGTTCTGCAGCTAGCTGGGGGTGTGGCTCACAGTTTGAGAGTGTCGTGGCAGTAAAGTCATGGTGGCTAGAATGACTCATAGCTGTGGTCATGGCGCCTTGCTTATATCGGAGCAGATCTATAAACAAAGAAGGTACAGAAGGCAGGAACAGCCTACAGAATCTCCAGTTCTGCTTCAAGAGATCCACTTCCTCCAGTGAGGTTCCACCTCATAAAGGTTCCACAATCTCTTAAAACACTGCTACCAGCTAGAGCATGAGCCCATTGGGAACATTACCTTTCAAGCCACAACATTGGGTAAGACCTCTCTTCCGTTTCCCCATCTTCATAGACCTAATGCCTATGTTTTATGGTGTTGTGAGTTCTATTCATGAGGCTGGTGGGGGCCCGGACTGGGGTGAGAATCATGTTTCCTCTGCCTTCCTTTCTACTTGCAACGGGTTAGCTCTGCTCCAGATTCCCACCTCTTGTGGCTTCAAAACTTTAGCACCTGAGGAGAAGTTGAGTTTTCCAGAATTGTCATTAATGTTGACCTTTTCTGAATAAATCCAGAAAGAAGCAAAGCGGATTTGTCTCCAAATTTCAGCCCTGTAAACTTCAGCTGGAGAACTGCATTCAGAGAACTCATTCTTTGTAAGCCTATTACAAAAATAATACAGCTACATAATTGCAGGAGGAAAATGAAATTTTTTTTATTCTCTGTCTGTGATGGCCTCGAGGGAAAATAGAAGGACACAGAAAATTCTCTACTTAGGAAAAACAACCAGAAGCTTCCCAAAATGCTGTGTGACAGTCATGAGGGGCTTTGGGGAAAAGTCTATTTATTTTAAGCCCCTAAAGAGATGTCTTCATTGAGAGATTCTTCTAGTGAAATTTATTTTAAGAAACTATTTGAAGAATATCAGCTTTACCACCCATTAATTAGAATTCATTCGATGCCACTTTGGTTTCTCTTTATTCATGCATAATTATTTTAAGATAACTAATTTCCTGCTGTAAAAAATTGGATTTTAACATTATGAGAAATATTTCAAATGATCTATTTGCCTGAAGGCTGATGGGGAGAACAGGAGGCAAAACATTTTAAAATTGAGAGGGTGTCTTCTAGGATGACAAGGAATGACAATGTCATTGCTCCGGTGGCCCGATGCAGAGGCAGGTATTTTTCACCTGTGGCACAAGTTGCAGATGTGGCGGCATGCTGGCCCAGATCTCTGGAGATGGTTTGTACTGTTGGGAAGGCCTAAGGCCAGGGCTGCTGGAGAGGGACGGGATGACTCTGCACAACTGACCTTCGAGTCTTTCTGCGGCTTCCCTCCCCGAGTCCCAGGAGAACTCCAATGAAAGGGAAGAAAAATCCTTTTGTTTCCAACGGTTTTTTCCTATGACGGAAATTACGTTCTTCACTTTCTCCAAAGTCCAATGTTAAGGCAGACTGAAGAGAAGTCAGGTAAGAAAGTAGGGAAGTCAATGGCTGGCCGTCTCCTAGAACCTGTCAGTAGTTCCTTGCTCTGCGGTAAGCCAGTGGTCCTCTGAGCAGCTCTGCATCCATGACTGATGTTGATCAGGCCAGTCCTGTGCAAGCCCAGGACAGATGACCATGGCAGAGGTGAGTTCGTAGTTGCATTGGTTGTGTTGTGCCTCAAGTGTGGCATTCCACAGTCCTTTCATCCTTTGCTCTTACATGCATCTCCTGCTGCTACAATGTTACCTGGGTCTAAGAAGAGGTGGTAAAACTGTCTTGTTTAGGGCTCGGCTCTCATATTTGCTTATTCTCAGATTTGGGCATCATTGAATTTCTGCATTCACTGCTGCTGATGGCAAAGAGAGGCTTTTTTGGTTAAAACTGAAGTCTCTCTCTCTCTCATCAGAGGTCATGTGTTTGTCTATGGAGGTCCAAGGGTGACTCTGAGAGTCATTCTGGATTGCTTCTACCTCCTTTTTGTTTTTCTCTGGGATTTCCTAGACCCCATCTTCCAGAGCTAGATATACAAGTAACTGCTATTCTTGCCTGGCATTTTAAAACTCAGGAACTTCTGCTTTCAAGACAGAGTCTTAACCCCTGAGCTATCTCCAGCCAGAGACTGATTCTTATTTGTGGTATAAACACAGTTTATAGCAGACACTTTGACAAAGTGGGTTAAACGACAGTAGTAGGTTTCCCTCCCTTGGGTCTACAACCCTCCCCAGGTATGGGTTTTCATTAAGAATACAAATGACAACAATCATTGGTATAGTTGTGGGAAAAGAAACCATTATTTGGTGTAGGTGGGACTGTAAACCACTTTGGAAATCATCTGGAGATTTCTCAAAAGAAAACAGAAATGAAACTACCAAATAGACCAGCTGTACCACTTCTGGGCATGTTCCTGAAAGACGCTCTATCCTGTTATGGAGATTCATGCCTATCCATGTCCATTGCTGCACTATTCACATTAGATAGGAAATAAAATCAACCTAAGTATTTATCAATTGATGGATGGAATTTTATTCAGCTATAAAGAGAAATGTAATTATAAAACTCAGGAAAAATGGATGGAATTGGGAAGAAGCAAGATAACCCAAGTTCAGATAGACAAACTCTACATGTTCTCTTTCATATGCAGACACTAACTTTAGTATTTTAGCCATTTATTTTGAAGTTGGAGTACCCCTGGAAGCCAGGAAACTAGAAAGGGGACATGGCAGGAGAAGCTGCCAGGAAGGAAAGATAATAGAAAACAGGTGATAGAAAAATAAGGTGTTACTAGGGAAGGAAAAAAAATCTAATCATGGAGTTGAGATTGGGGACAGAGAACATAGAGGGTGGGGGCTAATAAAAATGAAAGGTGGGGAAAAACCACACAGGTGCTTATTATCTTTGTTGTAGTTTGTCTGCATGTTGTAGATAAATTCATCAACAAACAACTTAAGGGAACAAAGAGTTTTAGTCTTTCCTAAAGTTCATAGTCCACCTTGGTAGGAGAGATCACACCAACATTCATTCTAAGGGAATTGACCACATCTTATCCAAAGGAAAAGGAATTCCTGAAAGAGGGGCAAACCTCCTGTTATAGTTAAGCACAGGTGTCAACTTGACTCTTGAGGGTTTGAATTCTGGGCACAGTTGTAGAGAATTGATGGTTGAGTTAAACCCAGAGCAAACCTGAAGGAGATTGTCTAGCTGGTGGGGAAGACCCAGTCCATGGTGGGTGGGATTAGGCCCTGGATAAATCACAGAGAGCTGGTTGAGAGAGTCGGCACCCTTCTGTTCACTTGGCCAGACATGCTGGTCTGGCAAGTAAGGATTGTCCATCTTTCAGCCGTTATGCAGTGATGGTGTGGCCAGTTCCTTTGGCCCTGGTGTTGGTGCGTGCTCTCCCATCAAGCTGGACTAAGAACTGTAACCAGAAATCATAAGAGAATAAACCCCTTGTTCCCTTAAGCCGTTTGATGGTCATTTATCAGCAACCATGCAGGCTGACTGCAACACCTCCTGTCATAGTTAGGCACAGGTGTCAACTTGACAGTTGAGGGTTTTGAGCTCTGGGCACATTTGTAGAGAATTAGTGGTTTAGTTAGGCTCAGAGCAGACCTGTAGGAGATTGTCTAGCTGATGGAGGAAGGCCCAGTCCATGGTGGGTGGGACTCTCCCTGAATAGATAAATAAATAAAATAGTGAGAGCTGATTGAGAAAGTTGGCATCCTTGTGTACACTTGGCCAGACATGCTGGTCTGGCAAGTAAGGATCATCCTTCTCTCAGCCATTACGTGATGATGGTGTGGCCAGTTCCCTCAACCCTGGTGTTGGTATGGGCTCTCCTGTCAAGCTGGACTAAGAATTGTAACCAGTAATCATAAGAGAAAATAAACCCCTTGTTCCTTTAAGCCATTTGATGGTCATTTATCAGCAACCATGCAGGCCAATTGCAACAACCTCCTCACTTGTCTGACTGTGAATCTGCCAAAGTATGCTGAATTATGCCAAACTATTGAACCAGTTCTCTCCATCTTTTCTAAACCTGTCCAAGGAATGGTCCCTTTCATGGGCATGAACTGAGCATTCCTGCAGGCTTGCTCAGGACTTGTCTTTAAGTACTAATTCTTCACAAATGTGCTTAAAAACACAACTCTCAATTTTCAAGTTGTTCACCTATGTCCCACTGATATAATCTTATAGCCTAATTAAAAATTTAGAGAGTTTGAATGGAGTTTTGTTATGACTCGATAATACTAGTCCTAGACATAGTGGAATATTAAACAAAAGTTCTAGTACCAAGTATGAGATACCACTGTAGGGACTGTTGATCAGGGAGGGTCCCCCAAAATAATACAAGCTCTTGCCATAGTTGTTGGTTACCAGAACTAGATGATAAGACCCTTGTTCTGAAGATACCACACAACATAGTTGTAAGATATAGAGAAATCAAGCTGGAGTTGAGCTGGAAAGTTCCTCACTGATGAGTAATTTTCAAAAGATCCAGGATGCTGGGGGAGAAAAGGCATCAATGGTCTGGAGTAAATGTCTTCTGCTGTGAAAGGAAGTTTCCAGGTTGCGTGCTGAGTGCTCCTATGCCTATGGGTGTAGTGACAAATATCTAAAAGGCAGTTTGATATTGCATCTTGATAGATAAGCCTTAATAGTTTATAGCCTCCCTAGGGCCCATGTCTTCCCCTTTCATAGGTCTTGACCTGGTTTTTAGCACTAGGAATGTGATCTCTACTGAAAAGTTGGCCTTAAATCCAATCAGAAAGTTGTTGGTTGCCCCCTTGACATCCATGCTACTCTTGTACTGATGGTCACCTCTTGCCATGGTGGTTGTTAATTATAGCTTGCAGCTTCTATAGATGGATGAAACTGTTGATTGCTTTTCTTACCCAACAGCTTTCATAGTACTCTCTGGTACTATGAAAGCTGGCTAGCAAGAAAGAAGCTTCCAGACCAATTCCACTTTTACTTTCTCTGAGTCCTGTGACTAACACATATATTGTCTTCAGCAATAGATTCTTACTCTACGTTTATGGAGGGCAACCAAAGCAGTGACAAAAGCTAAACTATTTTGGGGGCCTTTGAGACCACTCTGACAAACAGCTTATCAGGAGGTATTACTTATTTGGTACTTGATATTGTATAACTGCCTATGACTTCTGGTAAGAGCATTGAAAGGCATTTTCTGTTATACCCCATCTTCTTCTCTCTGTGTTCCCCTGTGTAGAGTATGTCTGTTCATACTTTGTTTTTATTTGTAAAATAAGATTTTTGATATGCTTCTAATACAGGAGGTTTCTATCTCATTGATGTATCTTCTTTCTCTTTTCCTTTCCCTTTCTCCTTCTCTTTATCCTCTTTTCCCTTTCCCCGCCTTTTTCATTCTCCTGGGACCATGGTGAGTTGAATTTATAATTCTGTGCTTTGTGATTTTGTTCCCTGTTCTCAGCTCTGCTGGAAAGCTCAATTTTAAATAGATGATTTAAAACAACATTTCATTGTATATATTCATTGGAGCTATTTAATAGATGATTTTTTTAAAGGGAAGCAGTCATAGTTAT
The DNA here is from genome assembly GCA_023101885.1 of Typhlomys cinereus. NCBI lineage: Eukaryota > Metazoa > Chordata > Mammalia > Rodentia > Platacanthomyidae > Typhlomys > Typhlomys cinereus. Next base: position 90,055 of record JALPQD010000002.1, read on the forward strand.
AAACTGTCCTCTTAGAGCTGCCTTAGCGGTATCCCAAATGAGTTGTATTCCAGTAAGTTGTCCTTTCATTATCTTCTAGGAATTTTAAGACTTATTCCCTAATTTCTTCAATAATCCTCCATTCATTCAGGAAAAATTGGATTTCTGGCAAGTATAATGCTCCTTGGCAGTATTGCTCTTTGATTTCTGGGCAGATAGATTAATAGATAAATGATGCTTATTAGCAAGAATCACCTGTGCAGTTTCTCCTGGGAGTCATTAAGGCAATACAGCAGTTGAAATTCACCGCCAGGCTCAATGAAGCCTTTGTGATGGGTTGAATAAACCCCACACAGAATCCCTGAAGAGCTTACTTTGTAATTTCACCATTGGTGTTATGGCACCTTCCACGGTGTGAGTTATGAAATCACAGTGTTTCTCCCACATCATTAGTTCCAGCCTGCCCCTCCTTGGACACCAAGATTCTCAGCATCTCTTGCAGGCTATGGCTGCCTGGGAGAGAGGGCAGATCTTTCTGGAACATAGACTGCTGCTGTTCTCATTGCAAAGTCTGCTTTCTGGAACATAGACTGCTGCTGTCCTCAGTGCAAAGTCTGAGGAGCAGTCACATTGTTTGGCTCTGGCAGATGGGGATGAGGGTGTTAGAGCATCAAGAGGGATAGAGGTGTGTGGTGCTTCCTATTCTGTGACTAAGCATAACAACCTAAGAAATTACCCGCACCCAGACTCCTCCACCTAAGCAAAGCAAGAAGACAAGGACAGGGCGAAGCTACAGAGGCAGATGGGACCAACATAGTGCCTGTTAGGTGAGAGAGAGAGAGAGAGAGAGAGAGAGAGAGAGAGAGAGAGAGCGCCAGGATTATAACATATGCATTCCAAGAGATGAAGGCTAGTCCCTGATTATCAATTTGATTGAATCGTCTCCTAGGAAATTAATAAAACCTACCCCCTAGTGTGTCTGTGAGAACAATTTCAGAGATAATTAGATCATAAGAACTCTGTTGACAGAATCAAAGTATGAAGAGTCTATTGTGAAGCGGTTGAAGTGTGAAGGATGGATGGTTGGAGGAAATAGGTCCCTTGTATACCATTCCCTAGTGTTATTGGTGATCAGGGCTTGGGATGAGTGTTTCTATACTTTATTCATGCTTTATTGGACAAGGAAATACAGGTCCGTACACTCTTGTGTAAAAGTAAAAAGAAAACTTTTCTTCAGAGCAAAGTGATAGTCAATTCAGAATATATTGCAAGGAAGCAGAGGAACCTTTGGCTACGATCCTTCACATGGTAAAAGAGATTCTGTAGGTGTGAGTATGGTAAAAAGCTTGGAATGAGATCATCTTGGATTATCCAGGAAAGCCAATGTAATCAAACATGCTCATATGAGAGGATGTGGGAAGAGAGAGAGGGATGCTCTACTCCTAGCTTCAAAGACAAAGTAGGAGCTATGAGCTGTCAGATAGGGATATAGTCAGAAGCTGGAAAGCGCAAGGCAACACATCTCCCCCGAGCACAGGCAGCAATGCCAACACTTGGATTTCAGCATAACGAATCCATTTAGGCTCTCCGACTGCCCATGCAAGGCACTGAATTTGCGTATGTTTTTAAGCTGCTGGGGTTGTAGTATTTTGTTAGAGAAGTGGTAAGAAGCCAACCAGGAACTCATTTCAGTGAAAGAAGAGAAGAGAAGCTGGGGATAGCTATTCCCATAATGCTGTGGTGCAGCGAGTTTTCAGTGGCTAGGAAGTGAGGAAGGCTAGGGAGGGAGGAAGAGGAAAGGCCTTGAGTATGGAACCTCTCTAGACAGTTCTTTTACTGTCCTCTGCAAAGTCTCTACTCTTTTTTCTAGAAAAACAGCCGTATCTTTTCCAAGACAACCAGCCTGCTCATGCCCGAAGATTTTCTTTTCAATGAGTTTTGGACATTTTTTCAGTAACCATAGAACAACCACAATTGATGATGAAGGCATAATGCCCAAACAATACATAAATAAGCAAGATGTGTAATGAAAAGTAATCTAGCAATAATGTTGGGGAAATACCTGTGTAACTCATTTGTACAGAACCACCAGAGGACCATGGCTTTTTTCTTTTTTAAAAGATTATTTATTAGAGAGGGGCAGGAGAAAGCACATAATACATGCATGTCATGGCACAGGGGTGGAGGTCAAAGGACAACCTTCAGAACTCAGTTTTCTTCTTCAAATATTTGGGTTTTGGGGGCCAGAACTCAGGTCACCAGGCTTTCCTGCAGGCGCCTTACCTGCTGAGCTATCTCACTGACCCCATGGCTTCTTTCCTAGCCTCTTCCTCCTGTGACACACATGGAATGCAGAGAAACAGAATTGCGCTCTAGATTTGTTTGCAGACATGACGTTTGTGTCCTAACATCAGGTCATATCCATTGGCTTGGCAGGTTCTCTGGCTTTTCAGAGCTGATTGAGCAGCAGTGGTGCTTGGAATGGATGCTGAGTCGAGACTGAAGTTGTTTGATGTGCCCCGTGCACGTGAGGACTAAAAAGGGCTACCGACCACATGCCAGGTACCTACTGATGCTACTCACTCGGACTTTCAGGTGGAAGGTGGATGTTATCACTAACTGTTGAACTGGAACCTTTCCTGCCTTATGTGATATAATGGTTACTTTCGACTATTGCTATGAGAAAAACACCCAAAATCACACAACTTAAGGGAGAAAGGGAGATTTATTTAACTCACAGTTCCAGAGGGGGGGAAAACAGACTTTCACAGTGAAAGCAGCATGGCTGGCTGAAGCTGAAGACAGGCTATGTCACACCCATCAGAGAGGCTGAGGTTGGATTCTTGGAAAATCTCTCCTCTTCCCAGTCTTCTGTTCTGTGGCTCCTTTTATCTGGTCCACTACTGGGAGGTTCCGATGGGATCTATGGAGGTTCTGAAGGGATATGGGGCTATTCTTTGTATTATCCAGATAATCTCTTCAGGTGGTCTCAGATGATCTGAGTTAATGCCAGTACTGTTATAGGCATCTTACCAACAGGTTGCTCCTTGTAGACTCTATTTTGTTGTTCTGAGAAGGAAAATGGTAACATAGAAAGAGGCAAACAGTAAAGGTATTGGGGAACCCTGGGCCCAGTCTTAAGTTCATTATTTCTTTGGAGTTCTCTGGATCTCACCCACCCTATTGATTTCCTAGGGCTGCCATAAGAGTCAGCTGAGATGATGCATAGTCACAGAAAGGTGGTCCTTGGGTCTTTCTTAGTCCTCACTGTATTAGTCAGGGGTCTCTGGAAGAACATCGGTGAAGAACAGCTGGGCTCTGATGTCGGTGATGAACAGTGAACAGCAGCAAGGCCTAGAGACCAGGCTCCAAAGTCAATGGGAACAGCAGCAAGGTCAAAAGGATGGAGCTCTGAGTCGGCCAAGGATGAAGGCAGTATCAGCAACAAAGAAGGAAACGATGCTCTGAGAAGTCAACGAAGCCTGAAGAGTGAATTCAACACAAGTCCACACAGGATAAGGGAAGAGCAAGTCCCTCCTCCTATCTCATCTGGTCCACCACTGGAAAGTACCACCCACTGTGGGCTGGGTTTTCCACATCAATTAATCAAGTACCTGCAGACTTGTTCAGGGGTCTGCTCCAACCATTGATTCTCCACAGCTGTGTCCCAGCTGCGATCCTCAAGTTGACACTAAAAGGTAACCATAACACTCACATTCACGTGGTCATACAAATGGCATTGCCGATGTGACATGAGTAGTTGGTTTTAGTTGTCAAGTTTGTTGGATTAAACCTTTCTAGGGCTTGGTGAAATGCATCTGTGTGTCTATGGGAAAGCTTCCAGAAAGGACTGATGGTCAAACAGTGGCTGGAATGGAAAAGGAAGTTGGAGGAAGACAGTCTCTCCGTGCGGATCACTGGGTCTCCAGAGATATTCTAAGATCTCAGTGCCAGATAACACTGCTGAGACAAATAATTTATAATCCAGCATCTCAAGCTGGGAACATGGCTGTCTGCCTTCCTGACATGCGGATGGTTGATGTTGGATCACCCGATCCCTATTATGCAAACCAATCTAATAAATAACCTTCTAGTTTATGTATACATATATGTATACATATATAAATGCATATTCTACTAGTTCTGTTCCTTTAACAAACTTATATAATACAACTGTCAATTGTATTGCCAGTTGATATTCACCTGAGATTTTTATGTAGAAATAGAAGCATTTTAATTGATGTCACAGAAACTCAAATATCCTCTATTACATTTTTGAGTGTTCGCTATCTCTTAGATGTCTGTCATTTCCTATAATTGCTAAAATTGCCCTGTGATTTGACTTTCCTAGGTCAGTAGAGGGTAAGTATTGTCTTGATTGGGTAGCATGGTGATAAAGAGTTAGAGACAGGAGTGGGATTATCTGAGGTTGAGTTCCTGCCCTGCGACCTGATGTTTGATGTTTTGATCTTTTATGGCTCTGACAAATGAGTGAGAGAAACAATTTATGATAAAGACACCTTTATTTTGACTCACAGCTATAGAAATTTCAGTCCACGGTTTGCTGGCTGCACATTCTTGAGCTCGTGGTATGGCAGGGTTTGGTAAAACAGAGTTGTTCCCCTCATGGGAGTCAGAAAGCAGGGAGAAGGGAGCAACAGGAAAGAACTAGGAAAAGATTCATCCCCCAAAGAGAACCATCCAGTGACCTAATTCCTTCAACTGGGCCCCCACATTTAACAGTTCTATGACATCTCAATAGGTTATCGATGTTTTGAATCCACTAGTGGTTAAACCGTCTATCACATCAGACCTCTCATAATTTAGTCTTCTTTGGGCACACCTTCACAGACACACCTCACCTGGTAATGTGCTCTACTAAACTCTTAGGCTTTTTCCAATCCAATCAAGTTGACAACTAAAATTAACCATCACAACAGCCGTATGGCTCTGAGCAAGTTATTCATTCAGGGTCCCAGTCTCTGCAGCTATGAGTGGAGAGTGGGTCGAGGGACTTTCTCAAGGTCTGGAAGGTATGTTCCATCAGGGGTCTGGGGTGACTGGAGAGGTAATAGCCTTACTTCTTATTGTTGGCAGCATCTATTTTAATTTCACTGCACATTATGGGAAAAAGGACTGAATGGTTTGATAATTCCATGCTACTCATGGCAGGGAAGTCACAGCAGCAGAGCTCAGTCATGTCCATCCACAGTCATGAAATGGAAAGAAGGCATTTCCTGTTATAAGACGAAGAAGAGACCTGGAAACAAAGGGTGGACAATTATGGTGAAAAGGTGATATAGTTCAGTGTTGGACTGACAAGGGGTGGGGTGTGATGGTTAGTATTGTCAACCTGACACCTAAGAGATAGGTGTCCAGGTCCATTTGAGAGGGATTGTCTTATTGCATTAACTTTTGTGGGGGAAACCCCGTCCAAATATGTGAGGACTGAGTAAAGATAGAGTCAGTAAGCATGCATGTGTTCATTCCTTGCTCCCTGCTCTTGATTGTGGATGAGATGGGACCAGTTGCTCATGTCCCTGCTGCTATGACTTCCCCAAATGGTGGATGGCAACGTGTATTCATGAGCCAATAAACCTGCCATGTTGCCTCAATGTGTAATGAAACTACAATAGCATCTATCTGATTAATATTTATAATCGTGGTAGAATATACATATGATAAAATCTACACTCAATCATTTTTTAAGTATACCATCAATCATGTGGCCATGTAGCCACAGGATCAATTTCCAGTGCTCCTTCCATCTTGCAATCCTGAGGCTTTGTATCATTAATCAACTCCCCACATCTCCCTCTCTCCAGCCCTGGCAACACTCTTCCACCTTCTGGTGCTTCTAGGATCCTTGGTATTTCATTGATGTAGCAGTGGAGTGCATCAAAATCTCACTGCTTGTTGTCCTTAGCATGATACCTCGAGGTTCAACCACACTGCAGTCCTTATCTAAGTTTCCTTCTAGCTAAAGGATGAATACTATTTTATGTATATGTATATGTATAATAGCAACTCATCTAGCCACTCATCTGTCAGTAGACATTTACTTAGGTTATTGTGGGTAATACTGCTATAAATATGGGAATACAAATATCTCATTAAAAATCTGCTTTGCAGGCTTTTGAGCATGTATCCAGGAATGGGATTTCTGAATTGCATGGTAATTTTGTTTTCAAGTTTTTGTGGAAGTTCTGTGTTTTCCACAGTGGCTGCCCTACTCTATATGCCTGTAGCAGTGCACAGGGCTTTAGTTTCCTTATATTTTCTTCTGTTTGTAGTTTTAGTTTTCTTAGATAGGATCTTGCTATGTAGTCTACACTAGCCTTGAACGAATGATCTTCCTGTGTCAGCCTTCTGAGTGCTGGGACTGTAAATGCAGACCCCTTCCCTTGCTCGGTTTGCATTCTGGCTTGTTATTTTCTGTTTCTTTTAATTAGTAGCCATTCTAATGGGGAGTAGTATCATACTGTAGATTTAACTTGCATTTTCCTAGTGAATAATGTTGAGTGTGGTTTTATATGCTGCTTGTCTATTTGTATATCTTCTTTGAAGAAATGCCTGTTACAGCACTTAGATTCTTTTTTAAATTTTTTTAATTCTTTGACAATACAACAAGCTTGCCATTTTCACTACACATTACCCTATCTCATCCCTCCTACTGAAAACCTTCATTCCAACCAGTCTCCTTCCTAGTTTCACGTCTCTCTCTCTCTCTCTCTCTTTCTCTGTCCCTGAATTTCATCAGGATTACCTGCATTGGCATGTTCCTGGCCCCTTGCTGGAGCATGGCGATACATCAGGGGCTATACCACTGAAGAAAGTAGTACCTCTTCCACAGCGGCAGCATTAACCATCAATAGTCCCTCAGGGAGAGGTGGCGCCTCATAAGCTCTTCCCCCTCCCATGACAAAATGTCACAGGCCTAATCCCGTTCAGATTAGCGCAGCTGCAGTGAGTTCATGGGTACAATGGCCCCATCATCCAGAGACCCGATTTTGTTGTTGTTTAGTTGTGTGGACTCTTTGTATAGAACCTAAGCGGAACTGAATCAGAAAATACTTTTTCTCCTAATACTCTGAAACAAATCTAGACTTGGTGTTCACCAAGTTTCTCATTCAACATTCACAGCAATTTATGAAGTTATTACTGTCACTTTCACCTTAGGAGTAAGAGACTGAGACCACCAGGAATCATTGTCCTGGACAACAGGCTGCAATTGGCAAAGACCTGGGGTCCAGGTGGTCCCGATCTCATAGATAAGCGCTTGTTTCCTCTGCCCAGGTCCCAGGTATGTTGATCTTTTCTGCATAGAGTATCCCACACCTTGCTCTCTTGTCCTGAAGGTCTTCTGATCACGGACATGGGGCACACTGATGTGAGCCGTGTTTACGAACCTCACTTAGATTAGATTCTAGATGCAGATGTGAGACATGTTCAACAAATACGTGCTGAGCTACCAGGTTCCAGGTATCCAATGGGATTCTGAGGTTTCCAAAACCAACAAGACTCAGCTCTTCTGTAGCTCTTCCTGCCCTCATTGCAGTTTCATTTTTGGTTTTCTAAGACAGGGTCTTGCTATGTGGCTTAGGTTGACTCGACACTTTCAACGCCTGCAGTCCAGGCAGGTCTTAAGTTCCTGGCAAACCTGTTGCCTCAGCCTCCCTAGTGCTGGCATTGCAGGGCGTGAGCTGCCACATGCGCTTCGTTCATTGTAAGTGTCTTCTTGACTGGCCACAGGACCTGCAGAACCCAGGTGTTTGGTCAAGCATTATTCTGGTTGTGTGTACAAAGGTGTTGGGAGATGAGATCAACACCAGAGAATGGAGCAAAAGCAGACGGGCTTCGTCACTGTGCACCGGCCTCCTCTGCTCTGCCGAAGGCCTGCAGAGATGAGAGAGGTTCCGTGGAGTAATGGCGACTCTCCTTCCCGACAAACTGGGGGATGGGGGAGTCCACCTGCCTCCGGAAGAAGCCGCTGCTCTTCCCCACGCCTCAGTTTGCTGGATTTGAGACTTAAATGATATCATCAAGTCTCTGGGGTCTTCCCACTGTTGGCTTCTGACCCAGAGGCTTCTCAGACCCTGATCAACGTGCCAGCCCTAGTGATATTAACATATCTCTCTCTCTGTACGCACACGTACAAAAGCCTCCTCTCCCATCCTGCCCCCCATCTCTCCCCTCCACGTCCCCAGCCTCCGGTTAATGTGGTTGTTCCTTTACTCGGCTGTCATCTTCCACACGCTGGGGAATTATCGAGGGCAAGAAGCACATCTCACTTATTTCCCCAGCCTCTAGCCCCAGGGGTAGGGGGCGGGAGGGGAGGGTTGTGCCCTCAATCATTGTTTGGATGGAAACAGCAAAAGGGATTCATGGTTGGTCCCAGAAGTAGTGCTGGGCAGAAAACTTGACTTCCGGGGGCCTCTGGCCTGTCCAGTTGTACTTCTCACAGCACAGGCAGAAAGAACAACAGCAGACCCCAGCTTTACCTTCCCTCTCCTTTGCAGTTGAGATGCTAAATGAGGTGCTGTGAGCCTGTTCCTCGTATAAAGAGTAAAATTTGCCTGGAACTTAAGCGATAAGTATTCTCCTTTTACGACACGGTTGGCATTATGTTCCAAGCGGAACACATTAGAGCCTCGGATAATACACGCTCGGGGTTGGGCTAATATTCAAATGTGCTCGCCTTAATGGGAAAAGTCTGGAGGCTTTAATCACAGCGTGTGATTCAGTCTGACTGACAGCGTTTCATTTTTTAAGCTCTCTGTTTTTTATGGGGGGAATGAATGAGTCTCTTTTCATTTTGCTCTATAATAGGAAACGTTCTCGTTGCAGAAAGAAATACCTACAAGCAGCCGTTCAATAGTAAAGCGTTGCTGCTGTGCCTGAGGGGAGTCGTCGCTGTAAGGTGCACGGCGCTGGGGACCTGTTTCCCCAGACTACAGTTTCTTCATCAGTTGGTGTCATTGTTCCTTAGTGGGGTGCTTCTTGAGCTCTGGAAAATGGAAAGGAACTGAGTCTAGTCTGGGAGGTAAGGCCGGGCAGCAGGACCCAAGGAGGCCCGGGCACTGCCCAAGCCACCGACCCTTCATCGCTTGTCCCTTACCCCCGTTCTCTCTCTGTTTTTCTGTCTTGCAGTGATTCAGCTTTTTCGGTTCCCAAGTTCTCATGGTGGAACATAGCCACTACCACCAGCCCCCAAGTGCGCATGTGACTGACTGTCATGGTTTGGAATGTGTCCCCCACAGTCTCATGTGCGTGGGAAGGTCATGGCACCTTGAGAGGTGGAGCCTTGCTGGAGGAAGATGTCACAAGGGGTGGGCCTTGACATGGATAGTCCCACCCTACTTCCAAGAGAAGTCCGCCTTTGCAGCAAGCAATCTTGCAGCTTTCAGCCTCCAAGATGTCTGTAGTGCCTTAGCCTCCTCCAGCTTTGGCCAGCCAGCCATGCCACCTTTGCCATGAAAGACTATATCTCCCCTCTGGAACTGTAAGCTAAATAAACCTCCCTTTCTCCCTTAAGTTATTTGACTTTGGATGCTCTCTCACAGCAATAGTTAAGAGTAACTGTTACAGAGACCCTAATACCCACACAGATTCTGACCTTTTTGTTTTTTTCTGTCTACAAGACACTGCCTGTTCCCGGAAAGCCCTGAGTAATCAAGGGTGTTGCAGGCTGGTGGGTGGCAGAGAGCACAGCATAGCTGGCGGGTGATCCAAGAGGCATCTGAGCATTGGCAATGATCTCAGATTCACACCACGAATGATAATGTGCTCAGACACCCACTGTGCTGGAACGCACATTGCCACAGTGGAATCTGAAGGCCCACCAATGAGAAAGGCGCCGTGTAGGACATGGAACATGGGTGAGTGCAGCTGTGGCCAGATGAAAGTCCAGATGTGTGTCACTGTGTGTCACCTCATTCTCAGAGCAGGCAACTGGTGAATTAGTCCTACCGACCCTCAACCACTTCATTGCTACATGTCTTATGGCTGTGAAAGTGTGGCTCAGGGAGGCTGAGCAATCTGTTGAAGTCGCACTGGCCTTCGTAGAAGCCTATTTCTGAGGTCCCTGTTTTATAATACCACAATGCTTCTTCCACGTAGAAATACATCTCCAGCCGGGTTATTTCTCAGCTGAAAACAAAGGGATGATGGTCAAGAAAATGGACCACAGTCAGAAAAGACATAAATACACGGTGGACCGGATGAGCTGCTGGAATTCCTGGCTGCAGGAATTCCATGCCATCCCCTGCGGAAGCTCATAGCCCTTACTGGGTGTCGTGACTTGCCAGGGGACTTACATACCCATCACTTCTGGTCAGTCATGTTCTGGGGGCTGTGAGTGCTTCTCCACGTGGCACAGCGTCTACTGAGACAGGGAGATACATTTATTAGTCCATGCCCTGATCCTTAATAAACTCAGGTTTCATAGATTTGAGTGTAACAGCCTTCCTGAGGATGTGGGGGTGTCCGTCCTCCCATGCGCACAGTCTCTGAACCCACGGCTGTCACACCTCATTGTACTGTAACGCTCACCAGCTTCAGAATCCCCGTCCCCCCCACCCCCCCATCCTACTCTCCAGAGTGTCAGGAGACCTCAGAGTGCCACAGATTGGATAGTTGATGAAGAACAGAAATGTACCGGCTCACAATTCTGAAGGCCAGGAAGCCCAAGATTCCAGCAGGCCCTTCTTGCTGGGTGGCTCCCCAGGAACCCCAAGGCAAGGAGGTGCCAGAGGACTGCTCCTTATGGGTCCCCAATTCGTAGCAGTGGAATTTCCATGGTGCTTTGGAAGGATCAAAGGTCACAAGCAAGGTGTAACGCAGCCCTCTGTGTGCTCCCACTCATGAGCTGCTGTACTGGAAATGAATCCTCTTGCTGCTCCAGCCCCTCTCTGGACCTCTCTCTGGGTGGAGCGAGAGCGTCCGTTAGGAACAGCCTCCTGTCTATCAGCTCTTGGGGGATGCTGGACCGTTACTCTCAGGCCCAGACTTGTGCGTCCACCTGTGGCTGCTGCCGCAGCCTGCAGCCGCTCACGTCGGCATGTGCTATCAGGAATCATTTCCCTCTTTTGCCTGGGAGAGTAGGTTTGATAGAGGCTTGAAGAACAGCCATCGCTGAGGTGTGAGGGGAGGAATTTCCTCCGAGTAAAGCAGTCGACGGGAGGCTGCAGTCCCCGCAAGGATGGACGAGGGACACTTGGTACTTCTGTGGGAGATGAGACAAGCGGGGACAAGTTTCCACTGGCCTAAGAAGACTGTCATCCACGTAGGGGACAGGGTCAGGATCGTCTTTATCTTTTTGGCCTTAGTGGAAGGATAGGTTTGGGCTTTAAAACATGTTCGTGTCTTCAGCCCCAAGTAGAATGTCTTATCTGCACAGCCCAGTGGTACGTCCACATGGATACAGTGGGTAAGTGCAGTAAGAGGTCTGGGCTTCTGTGAGAGACTTACGCATGAAATGGGTCCCAGAAGCCCCATTAGAATCTCTGGAGCATCACCCAGAAGAAAGACGTTCTTCCTGGTTCACCTGAGGATGCAGCAGCGGTAGCCTCTGGGCCCTGAGCTGGCGATGCCGACGTGTGGACTGGTGGGCTTCAGACGCCAGCTCGCTGCAGGCGGAGGCTGGTCCTACCTTATTCATCCTTGCATCTTCTGCCCGGCTCTTTCGGGCTTCCAGAGGTGAAACGGGTCTAAACGGGACCATTCGGAACAGACACCCTCATGGCCACGAGGTGGCACCATCGTTCCAGCCAAAGTCCACAGACCCCGCAGAACAGACTGCGATGCTTGGGACTTGGACACGAACCCCGACTCCTCCCGCCCATCTGTGCTACACCAATCTTAGGGCGCCGATAGGCTCTTAGCTCAGAGCAAGGTTAGTTTTGGATGAGGAAAATCTGTTTCAGAAGCGAAATTCCAAGACGTTCCTTCCCTCCTTTTCCCACAAATGGGCAGAAATCTCACACGCTGAAGTTCCACACAGATCATGCGAACCTCTTCACTGACCCGCCCAGCTCTTCCAGCCTTCCTGCCGCTGGGCCCCGACTGGGTGGCAAAAGCAGTCGGGCACAAACAGAGGAAGGATCCAGAAGCTAAACGCCCTTCACTCCTTCCTGCATCCCTCGTCCCAACCTCTCCGTTTCCTGCACGTGTCCATGTACTACCTGTTTTCAAGGACCAGTCCTCTAAGAGACCTTCTGTACCCTGTTCCCCTGGGACTGACACGTTCTCCATGTTCTGGCAGCTCTTAGACTCAGTGGATATAGGAAAGATGGCTGTAGTTGACATTTTTCCATTTCTTCTTCCTGATCCTCCTTCCGTTTCTATCTTTCACCTCTTCTTTTTCTTTTCTACTTTCTTTCGCCTCTTTCCCCCCCCTCCCTCCCCTCCCTCCCTCCCCTCCCTCCCTCCCCCCCCCCCTTCCCTCTCTCCCTCCCTCCCTCCCCCCCCCTCCCTTCCTTCTTCCTTCTTCCTTCCTTCCTTCCTTCTCTCTCTTCCCTCCCCCTTTCCCCCTCCTTCCCCCTCCCCCTCCTTCCCTCCCTCCCTGCCTCCCTCCCTCCCTCCCTCCTTTCTTCCTTCCTTCCTCCCTCCCTCCTTCCCTCCCTCCTGCCTCCTCCCTCCCTCCTTTCTTCCTTCCTTCCTTGTTCTCTTTCTTTCTAACAGGGTTTCATTATTGTGCTCAGGGTAGCCTTGAACCTGTACTCCTTCTGTCTCAGCTTCCCTAAGTTCTGGGTTCACAGGCGTTCACCTCTACGCTCAAACCAAGCAGCCTTTGTCGGTACCTGTTTCTTTTTGACTCCTCCCTGGGGTGGTGATTTCCCAACTCCACTCCTTAAGCGCGTGGCATTTTCTGCACACAGCAGCACTCTAGATATTTATGGATGCTGGAAAGCATGTAAAACATGTTTGCTCCATATTCAGAGGGCCCGGAGATGCTTAATAGTAAAACATAAAAGGGAAAGTGTGTGGGTCATTACTCTTGCTCTCCGATAGCTATAGATTATGACTTTAGATCATAATCTATAAACTAGTAGCATGACTACATTATTATTATTATTAGAAATAACATTAATAATAGGCACATTTATTGAGTGCCTGGTACATAGGATTCACTGCGCTGTGCATTTTATATACGGTCTATTTTCATTTCTCCAACTAAACCCTGGGAGGTGTCATTTCCATTTTTCCATATGGGGAAACCAAGGCTCCAGAAGATCAAGCTGCGTGTTTAAGCTCTCACTTAGTACTGGTCACACACTCTGGTACTGAAAAAACCCTGTAGTGCTTTCCTGGACCTCTGTCTGAAGGGGTCAGGGCTCACGGTGGACCCTGGGAAAGTGCAGAGTTGCACCTTCTTAGATCTCTCTCTTGAGGGGCTCAAGAGCCCCCTCCTAGGCTGGAGGAGCAGCATCGGGGGACATGGTTGGAGCCAGCGACTCGGGACTCTGCGTTTGAAATGAATCTCTGCAGTGCAATGTGCTCGTCCCACAGACCTTGCGCGCAGAAAGTGCCCACTGCTTATTTCACATGGCCTGGGGGTCGCCTGGTCGATTTTTCTCCTGCCACGTATCTTCCCCTCTGGCCTGTTATGGTGCCCCATATGTCACCATTACCCTTGGGTTTAAAATGATTTTGTGTCTCAGCCTCTCTTGTGATCTATCATACCTGTCAAGGTGTAAATCAAGAGCATCTACAGGAGAGCAGGACCCAGTCCAGTATTGGCTGGTCCCTTCTGTCTCCATGGCTGGTGATGAGGCCAGCTGGCAGGCAGAGAGTCACTGAAGGGACCCGGAAGGAGAAGGTGAAGGCAGAGACTGGCAGAGGCCGTCTAGCCTCTGCATCTGGACACACTCTTTAGGGCCCTGCTTCTCACCCCACCCTTGCTCCCTGGCTTCTGGAAACTGACATTTTTGCAGCTTGAGTCCCAGATGCCACAGTCGGATAAGCAAATACCGCAGGTGTTGCGGGCAATGGGATGGAGGAGGGAAGGGATCACTCGGCTGAAGATACTGACGAAGGAAATGCATTTTCTAGGGAAGTACGTTTTGGATCTGACACTGCATATTTTCTTGGTGAGAAAAAGGATATTAGAAAGGCTTTAGTGGCTCCCTGGCTGGGCAGCAGGAAGCTTCCAGATACTGTCTGGTACAGGAAATCCCTTCTTCTTCTATCTTCTTACTATAAAAAATAAGGCTGAGGTGACGAAGCTGTGGAAGAGTAAATTGCTGATATTTTTCTCCATTGCGAATCAGTTGATGTAGAAGAAGGGAGAGAGAGAAAAACAGAAAGATACTGAATACTGGGAGGCAGGGTTGGTGGCTTGGGTCAGACATCAGGGAAATCTTCATACCCAGGTGATGGATTTTGCGGTAGGCCAAATGACCTCCTTTGCGAAAATCTACCAGGTGGGCTAGCGATTCTTTGGATACTCAGCATTATAGCTCTCAGAGTTGCTTTCTTAGAGTGTCTCCAAACTTGGTTGCCTATTTTTTTGGTTTCAGAAACACATATAGAGTTTATTATACTGGTTGTGTACTGGTCCTCAAAGACGTCTAAGTTCTAATTCCTGGAACCCACCACACTTTACAGTGGAAAAAGAGCCTGTGAAGATGTGCTTAAATTCAGGATGTAGATATGGGAGGATTATCCTGGATATCCTTGTCTCCTAATCACAAAGTTACTTGTAAGAGGAAGGAAGAAGGAGACTTGGCTGCAGATAGAAGGGGACAAGTCACTGACAGAGGGAGCAGGAAGCAGAGTGAGAAGATGCTGGCTTCGAAGGTGGAGGAAGGGACCACAATCCAAGGAACGTACAGGGGAGAGATTTTTTTCCTAGAGTGTGGCACTTCTAACACCTCGGTTTTAGCCAGTGAAACCATCTAGACTCCTGCTTTTTAGAAGTATAAGGACATGAATGTATATTGTTACAAGCCACCAAGATTGCCACAATTTGTCGCAGCAGGAATTAGAAGCTAATGCATCGGCTCAGATGAGAACTTTCTCATGCATGGGAATCTGGCCCACGGGAAGCTTTTAGTTAAGGTTCTCCAGAAAGACAAAACACACAGAAGACACAGATGTTCACAGTGAAGAAAAATTATCCCCACTAAGTCTAAATGACACACTAACCTCCTGTGGCAAAGCCCTAATAAACAACTGGGAAAGCAAAAGCCATCCAACTATCCCTTTTAGCAAAAGGATGGTTTCCATGTTCACTCGTCATTGGAACCAGCTCTCCCTTCCCTGAGTACCCCTTAACCAAGTCAGGGACATCCCAGAGTCACAGGAAGCTCTGAATGCTAACCACGCACAATAGCCATTCCTTTTGCCTTACACAGCACTGCTACGGAGCAGTAGGAAGCAAGGGGGTTGTACTGGTTACTTCTCAGGCAATTTAAGGGAGACTTATTCAGCTTACGGTTCCAGAAGGGAGATATATTCCATTATGGCAGGAAAGGCATGGTGGGCTGGCAGAAGCTGGAGGCGGCCTGAGACATGCCCGTCACGGAGGCTGAGAGGTGGAGAACTGAAAGATCAGACTAACTAACTGAAGCAGGGCAGGCTGACCAATCTCAAGGCCACTCCCTGTAACCATCTTCCTCCAGCAAGACTCTACCTCCTAAAGGTGCCAGGACATTCCCAAACAACTCTAGATTTAAACTCATTAGCCTGTGGGGACCAATCACATTTCAAATCCTGAAAGAGGTTGTAGGCTTAGAGGAACTCAAGTCCAAGTGCTGGCTGCCATTTATAGGCTGAATGCCCTTGAGAGTATTAACTGAACTCAGCTTCTGTGGACCTAAGGACACAGGATGCTGTGAAAAACTAAAGTAAGTAAGGGCTGTGGTAAAGTCACAGCCAGTTAGTGTAATGCTAGCCGGTCTTAAATCTTTCATCTTTTCCCCAGAGACACTCAAGATACCAATAGCTCTGAACAACTGGAGAAATAACTGTGAATTAGCAAAAACAAACAAAAGAATGTGTCATCTACATTGTTTTGGGAAAAACCCCAACAGTCATATTTTGCAGATGGAGAAATGGAAGCTCAGAGAGTTATGTTCTAAAAATTCCTTTCCTGGGATGATAGGCAAGTCAGGGACTGACTGTAGTCTGCCTCAGATGGTCAAGTGCCACGAGTAGAATGTTCTATGATATGATCTAATGCTTCTTTCTCATAGAATCAATGACTGCAATCCATCATTCCTTTGTCTTTTATCTGTCCTCCTTCCCATAGGTGGGAGACTAGAGAGGTGGGAAACGGGCACAGAAAGAGGGATGGAAAAGTGATTGTTCTTTAATGAGCCTGGCATGGATGTTATTTACATTAGGTAAGCAGACTATGGTTCTTAGTGATGTCATCTGCCATGTCACAGGGGGTGGAATGGTCTTCACAAAGAGCCCTGATGATGCCTAACAAATGCTTCATTTTT